>PVJI01001524.1:0-176807 GCA_004026765.1 Micronycteris hirsuta
GAGACTGCTTTCCCCGCCCCCCAGGCAGCGCTCGTTGGAGGGACCACCATGATCATCGGCCACGTCCTGCCTGACAAGGAGACCTCTCTCGTGGACGCCTACGAGAAGTGCCGGGGTCTGGCCGACCCCAAGGTCTGCTGTGACTACGCCCTCCATGTGGGGATCACCTGGTGGGCACCAAAGGTAACAGTGGAATCCTGAAAGATGAGCAAATGCTCTTTAGGGAGAGGGGCCATTTGCTGGGAGCCAGGTGGGGTGTGGTGCCCTCCTGCAGGTGTGGGACACGCCTCCCACCACCCTCCTAACTCCCCCAAATACCAGAAGATGAAGCACTTATGGCTGCAGAAGGCAGTGGGCGGGCCTGCCCTGCTTCATTTGCAGAGCCAGGTTTCCAGCAGATGCAGGGCCTAAGGCGGGAGGCCTCGGGAGCGCGCTGGCTCTTTGCTCCAACCCATGGCTTTCAGCATCCCCTGGCGCCTGACACTAGGTGCCGGGGACTCCTGCTGCATATGCTGCTGAGGACTGGGCTCAGGCAGGGGCAGGCTCCAAGGCTCGCGTTGTTTTTGTGCTGAGAGTGACGGCACTGAGCTGAGATCTCGGAACAGGGAGCCCTGGCCTGGCTCCGTGCTGCCTGGTATGAACGGGCTGGGTAGTTCTTTCCTGCTGGGGCCCCGCTCCTGCTGGGAGGGCCTTGGGGCTGCTCCTGGGCTGTCCAGCTGCCCCAGGCCCGTCCAGCTGCCCCAGGCCCAGCGTCCATTCCCACCTCCCCACATTCCCAGTTTTGGTCTCTCTGAAAACAGATATACAGGCACGTAATTTTTGCTTTATTCCTGGAGTTTAATGGCTTATTGCCCCAGGGAAGCAACCTGGATATTTGTTCTTTCATCAATTATTCATGAATCATCTCGTTTCAGGACTTGAGTGGGTGTCCTGGAGTCATAAAAAGAAGCAAGCATTAAGAAATTTTCCAAAGTCCTTCAGCGGTGGGCCCTGGTTTGAAGGGCCTGCCTCCCTTCCGAGGTGGTCATTAGAAGCATCCCTGTACTTCTGCCCTGGGGTGTGGGGCCCACCAGTCTCTTCCGTTATTCCCAGCCTAAGGCTGGCGAAAGGCCTTGGCACCCCCAGGCCTCACACCATGAACACGCCCCCACTCCTCGGACCAGAATAAAAGTGCAGACCACGCTGACTGTCTTTCAGATGGGGGCTTGGCCATTTCAGACAGCCTCCTGGATGGGTGGCCCCTACACCCAAGGCTTCCTCCATCCCCTCTCCCAGGGTTGGCCTGCAGTGGAGGGCCCAGCAGGGTTCCCAGCAACCCTGAGGTCAGACCAGCTGTCCCCAGAGGTCGTGGGGACTTTCATGCATCTAGGATTTTATATTCGTTTTTCTAATCATCAATTTTTTTCTAACTATAGATTTTAAAATTAGAAAAGAAAGGAAGCCCGTAATCTGATCACCCCAACACAATCACTGTTTGTTACTTAGCCTGTTTCCTTCCAGTCTTTTTTTCAGGCATGCTTTTTCCCTGGTAACTCTTTTGCAGTAAGTGGGAGCATTTTCTATGTGGCTGCACGGTCTTCATGACCCTCCTTGCAATGGCCACCTAATGTTCTGTCCAGTAGGTGAACCTCAACTCCCTTCCTGTCATGGACCAATGCCACTTCCATTTTTTCCTAATATAAATAATGTTAGGGTGACTCTCCTTACTCACATAGCTTTGTTCCTGAGTTTGATTTTCCCCAGGGCCTCCGAATTTTTAGCATTACTATGCCTTCTTTGTGATACCATTTTACAGGGTCAGGGGACTAGGCCATAGGTATAAAAGTTGTGAGTGAGGCTGATGTGGCGTCGGAAGCACAGGACAAGCCCATATGGTGGGAGAAACATGCCTAGAAGGTGACAGTAGAGTTCCCATGTTTGTGTCATGCTGGGCAGTTTTCAAACTACGTCTTCACGCACTTGCTCACGGGACCTCCCAGCAGCCTGGGAGTGGGGAGGGAAGCGAGATGCTGGGAGGGTGCGGGCGGTGGTCGCACGGCGACCCCCCTGGCGGAGCCGCATCCCCCCCACGCCGGACCAGCATCTGCCACTCAGCCCCTTGGACGTCTGCGCTCACGTGGCCTTGGCATGTTGCTCTCCAGGTGAAAGCAGAAATGGAGACACTGGTGAGAGAGAAGGGTGTCAACTCGTTCCAGATGTTCATGACCTACAAGGACTTGTATATGCTCCGGGACAGTGAGCTGTACCAAGTGTTTCACGCTTGCAGAGACATCGGGGCGATCGCCCGAGTCCACGCCGAAAATGGAGAGCTGGTGGCCGAGGCAAGGCGGTGGAGAATGCTGGGGGGCGGGGGGCGGGGGGCCAGGGCGCCAGTGTTCTCGGGTTGGTTCCTGACCACCCATTTCTACCCTGCGATGTTCGGACAAAACCAGTTGTAAGAGTTAACACCCCAGATGACAAATCTTTGCCAGGAAATTACAACTTTCCTACTGTCTGTGAAAAATGAATCTCTCTTTATAGTCCAGAAGGGTTTCTAAGTCTTAAATGATGTCTTTATTCTAATGCTCTATTTAAATTCCATTATAGCAAAGGAATTTAAAGCAGCTCTAAGAAATATTTTAATGAGATTTCCAGCAGGGAAACTCTGACTTCCAGATCAATAAGAAATGCTTGTCTTTGGCGTCCCAGACCTGCTCTCTAGTTATGGAGCTGTATTTTCAAAAGGGAAAGACATTACTGATTGTGATGAAGTGAGGCTCGAGAGAGCCTTCCCGAAGGGGAGCCCGGTGCTCGTTCAGCCCTCTTTAGAAGACGAGCGTTGCCGAAGTGAGAGACGCAGCGAGCCTGTTCGATGGGCTGTGTCTAGCATCTTTTACTGCCCCGGGATTCGGCGTTTTTGGATATCTCTCTGCGTCTCTCAGTGTTCTCTCTTTTGCTGTTATTCAGGGTGCTAAGGAGGCGCTAGATCTGGGTATCACCGGCCCGGAAGGCATTGAGATCAGCCGCCCGGAAGAGGTGAGGAAGGCTCCTGTGTGTCCTTTGTCGGCTTCTTTCCGGAGATTCACGCATCTTTAGGGCAGAAGAGATGCCGGTAAACGTCAGTCGTGCCGCATCACTTTCTCCGTGGGTGAAGGCCCCACGGGGAAGCTTCTCGGGCAGCAACTCTCTCCAGGCTGAGGCTGTCTTGGCCTCATTTGAATCTGGTGCAGGGATCTGAGGGAGGCAACGCGAGCACCCCAGGGGTGGCTGTACCCAGAACTGAATTGGGAGAGAAAAGACAGACTGAAAAGTTGTGTCTCTTCAGAGGTTAGAAGAAATTTCAGGCTATAAGCCAGTGACTCAGCATCTGGGGGATGAGATCCTTTTGGTATCTGAGGAAAACTTTGGACCCTTCCCACCGAAACCAGAGGTTCCCGCTCCGTCCCCCTCGTCACCTTATTACTCACCTAAATGCTCATTCAGAGCCCTGCTCTGCTTCTGCCCTCTGGTTTTGTCCTTGTATAGCTTTGCAGGACATCCACACAAATCCCCCAGGGCCCCCTGGATAACGAAATCTGCTCTAGAGGGACCACATTAGACAGATAATGCCTTCCTGCCCTATGACCCTGGCCATTTGTGAGGGGAAAGCTGTTTTGCATTTCTTCAAAGCCTGAAGTGCAGAGTGGTGGTTGGCTGTCCATGAGGGATCCGTGGGAAGGCCAGGAGGGGTGAGGAGCTGGAGACAGAGTGTGATAGTATTTCCATCAGACAGGAGCCAAGTCGGCCCATAGTGGATCAGCCTGGGGGGAGGGTCCTGCCTTACTCCTCCCCTGGTCTGCCCCCTCTCTGCCAGAGTCCTTGAATATAGCTCCTCTTTTGACACCTAAGAATTGGTCAAGAAAGATGCACCGGATTCAACAAAGTAAATACTGCACCTGTGAGGCCAGGGTGGGTGGGGGTCGGGCACAGGCGTGGACTTGTTCAGTTACACGAGGGGAAGAGCAAAGCTTGGCTGTAGTGGTAGCAACAGCAAAAATTACTATCGTCATCTGTTGGTTCAAGGGGAGGGTCCTGGGTCTATGGCAAGGGTGATTTTGCTCCAGGAACCATTTGATGATGTCTACAGATATTTTTGATGATCTCACCTGAGGGGTGGGGAGCTCCTGGCATCTGTTAGGCAGAGGCAAGGGATGCTGCTGAAGACCTCACCGCCCCTGGACAGCCCCCGCCACAAAGAATTGTCCAGCCCAAAATGTCATAGTCCTGAGGTTTAGAAACCCTGATCTAGGCTGATTTCCAGCTTGAGATCAATCATTGTCACTCCTTTGCTACATACAGTGCTGAGGTGGCTGTGGAGAGAATGAATACACCAGAAAACAGGGAGAGATGGAACTCCAGGTTTTCGTTTGCTTTGGTTTCCATTTTAGTTAAGCCCTGAGTCGCACCCGGCAAGGGCGTGACGGGCACAGCCAGCCCTAGGATTCCCTCAGGGTGAGCGGAAGTGGTGGGAGCTTGGTGCCCCGGCCCAGGGCCTGCGCCCAGGCCAGCCTGGTGGGTGCTGTTGGCCCCCTCTGGCTCTGTGCCAGACATCCCAGCACACTTGCTGGGAGGCGGGTCTCGGCCACGTGTGGGCTTGCCTGGGAGAGATGGTGACACTGGTTTTCTTCCTGTCCTTTGTTTCCAACAGGTGGAAGCTGAAGCCACGCACCGAGTCATCACCATCGCAAACAGGGTGAGTAGACCCCACCCCCCCCCCACCGCTCACCCTAAGTCTATTCTTGAATCTGGGGTCAGAAACCAGCCTGTCCAGTGGAGTCCCGTTCTGTCCCGGGTGCCAGCAGCATTGCTCAAGAGGAAAAGGATCCCCCGGGAGAGAGGGCGCCAGGGGGCAGTGGCGGGGTGGGGGGCAGCACAGAGCCGCGCTGCGCCCGGGGTTTGCTGCTTGCAGAGGAACAGGTAGACACTGTGCTTCGAGAGCCGTGCTTTAAACCTCTGCCTCTGGGCCATTCGTAGTTTTCCTGGTGCGGTTCAGAGGAAAGACCCTCAGGGTCGGGGTGCTGATGCATGTGGGGGTGGCACCCAGCAAGGGATGCAGGGCTTGAATATAGCTTGATACAAACCTTGATCACAGGCAAGGCACCCAATTGCTCTGTCATGCTGCTTTATTGCCTAAAATTGGAACGATGGTATCAGTCCTCACAAAGGAGGAGAAGCTCTGTAAACAGCAGAGCCCTGTGCGAAGGTCATTTCTCTTTCTGACATCGCTGGTGTGATCTGCTCAGATAATCTGAGTTACCTTCCCGAGACACTGGCCTTCTACGTGTGGTCCTGGACCGGCAGCATCAGCGTCGCCTGTTACAGACAGGAACATAGAAATGCAAGTTCTCGGCCCCATGCAGGCCCGTTGAATCAGGACCTTGGGGTGATACCCAACCATCTGTGTTTTAACAAGCTCGCCAGCAATTCCTGCTGGAGAATCTCTCCCCCAGAAAGGCCCGGGCTCCCTGGAAGGATGTAAACAGGAGGGTGTGCTGTTAGGGATCCCCGGGGGAAATAGTGAGATTGGAAATCCAGCTGGTCTCAGAACTACAAACTGGTGCCAAGTACATCAAACGTCAGACCTGCTCCTAAACTCTCTGTCCGAGTGTGATAAGCAAGGACGGCCTCAGAATAACATCTGGGAACACACAGTCTCCCATTAGCAGTTGAAAAATCTGGGGGCTGGGTGAGGACATTATTTCACTGCCATCATGTCAACGACCTCCCAGTGGAAAATGACCCCCAAACAAGGAAGGGTCTGAACAATGAAAGGGCAGCTCCTCGCCTTTTATCTCCAGCACATGTCCAGAGAAGCTGAGCCCTGGGCCGGGGTCACACAGCCTGGTAGAGAAAAAGCTAATCAATACTAAATCCGGGCGTCTCTGTGTAAGACCGGCCCTGTCTGGCGTAGACTCTGACCCCGGACCCTCCGTGTTTTGTTTGCTCCAGGGCGTGTTCTGTCTGCTGACATGGCAGCCCTCATTTTTAACACGGAATACAACTGTCCCTGAGTCGCCACATTCATGACTATGAAATTAAGATAGTCCCTTGTTTTAAGTTATTAAAAACAAAAAACAAAAAAAACACACCTTTCGTCAGTTGGTGGAAAATATGAGGTTCAGCGCCCAACATCTCGCCCCACATTCATTCCCCTGCTGGGCCCTGGCCCTGGGCACGGCTTGCCCCTCCTGGCTTCACGCGCTTCTCCTGTGGCTCATGCGGTGGCTGCCAGGGCTGCACTCCTGTAGTAAGCCTGGCACCCTGAGGGCGGGGCTACGCGATGCAGGGGGAGGGGCCAGGGCCGGGTGGGTTTGGCCGGGCAATGTGGGTGCCTGTTAGGTTTGTGGGGTTGATGCGCTCTCCTTCCCGCCATGTTTCCGTGTTTAGACTCACTGTCCCATCTACCTAGTCAACGTGTCCAGCATCTCGGCCGGCGACGTTATTGCAGCTGCTAAGATGCAAGGTGAGTCCCTGAGCTGGGATGGACAGGGCCCATGGGGTGGGGCTGCAGCCAGGTGGGCGCCCCAGCTCCGCGCACTCCCTCTTCTCCACCTGTCTTCCCCAGAAGCGCCCACACTAGCCCGGTTTCCGTCCATCAGGATGGGTGTCCCTCTGCACATTTGTATGCCTAGCAGCTTCTCAGAAGTGTCTGTCGCCTCTTCTGGGCCTGGCAAAATTTTTGAAGTTTTCAGTGGACTCATTCATTAATATCTTCATCCTTTTGGGTTTTACTGGTTGCCTCGGTAACCAGTGTGAAATCCTGGACCAGTTCCAATGGCCATTTCGGGGGATGCCTGGGACACCCCTAGAGAAATAAGTGTGCGGACCCAACTTCCCTTACAGCCCCCTGTGTACAAGCCCGGCACCTGAAGGGGCTCCTGCTGCAGAGCACCAGGAAGCACCTGAAGGCTTTGTACTTGCTCATAGTGCCAGCCTGGCTCAGGGTGCTAGTGAGGGCCTGGAAACGGGGAGACAAAGTCACGGTCATAAACCTGAGGCTATACATCAGGAGCAAGGGCTTCTAGCCCTCCCACCGCTCTGCCTCCTGGTGATCCCACCTTCGTCTCCCTGCCCTCCAGCCCCTGCTGCGGATGGAGCCCTCCCCCAGCACTTCTCCCGAAGGGGCTCACAGCGCCGGCCTGCTCAGGAAACGGTCTGGACTGCCGTTAGCCTGGCATCCACAGCCCTGCATTCTCCCGCTGCACCTTGCAGCACCCGTGCCCCAGCCAGCTGTGCTCCCTGAGGCTCTGTCAGTGCTGCCTTGCCTTGGTGGCTTCGCCCTTCCGTCAGCGTCAGGGTAGGGAGCACCCTGGCCTTGAACCCAGCTGTGCTCTCAAACACCCAAGTGAGCTTAGACAAGCCCCTTCCTCTCTCTGACTTCACCACTGTCACCTGTCAAATGAGACACCCAGACCAAAGATCCCTCGGGTTCACTGGCTTCCTCGTGACGGCTTGACCCTTCTCCTCCTTCCAGGGAAGGTGGTGCTGGCCGAGACCACCACGGCGCACGCCACGCTGACAGGCTTACACTACTACCACCAGGACTGGTCCCACGCAGCCGCCTACGTCACCGTGCCTCCCCTGAGACTGGACACCAACACCTCAACCTACCTCATGAGCCTGCTGGCCAAGTAAGCCATCCACACAGGACCCCGCAGCCCCGTAACCCGTCACTCCCTCTCGCGCACGCCCTTCCGGGAAACGTGTGGGCGGCAGTTGTCCAGAATTTCAGAGGACACTGCTATCACCCTGAAGGCTGCTGGGAGACCGTAGGATGTGGCCTCGGACTTACCCTAGGAGAGACGTGGGCCCGTCCTTATCTGTTTCTTTACCGCTCCCTCCTTGTGCTCTTTCCCACGCAGTTTTCTGTCCTGTGCTGCTCCCTTCTTCTTCCCCCTTCCCCCTTTCTTCTGCCCCTTCTCCCTCCATCCCTCCTGCTCTCGCTCCAGTCCTCCTTTTGTCTGACTTCTCTTTTTCTAAGGCTGCTCTTCCCCACTGGGTCCCAATCTACAGGAAATGGCCTGGTAACAGTCTGGATGTGGGGGGATACAAACGTGAAAAGATTTTGTTTTGCCCCAATCAATGCTCGCAACCACCCTCTCGGCTCTGGGGATATGTGGGGCAGAGGCCACTGCCTTCTCGGCCCTTTTGGTTATTAAATTCCAGTTCAGTTCAGAAGTCGGCCTCTGCCCCTCCCCCCCAACCCCAGCCCAGGCCCCAGGTGGGGCGGGGGGAGACTAGGAATAAATGGGGTGGGGTGATTCTTCCCCACTCCAAGCTCACATCTGTAGTCCTCTGTTCGTTGTCGTTGCGTCTCAGGCTGAAACTGACTGTCCTTTGGGGCCTTCTCAGTGCGGGCACATGCCCAGTGTGGGCTCTCTTGTCCCGTCCTCATGCAGTCCCCAGGTGTAGGAGGTGGGTCCCAGCTTGACCTCGTGAACCTGCACCTTCCAGCTTCCAGAACTAGCAGTGGCCCTGTGAACAATGGCTCCGGCCCAGCAGTTTAAGCCTGGCCACCTCCCCTGGTGTCCGGGGCTCAGAGGAAACTCACCCAGCCGTATCACTCCCTACAGGGAGAGCAGGCTGTCCCCAGGCCACCGATCTCCTCACCCTGGGTGCAGAGGCACGCCCCCAGTCCAGCCCCCACACAGACGCCCCCTGCTGTCGCCTCTGCTCCACAGGTGAACCTCTTGAAAATGTCCCCCACTTGACCTTGGGGTAGACTGGTCGGGGGAGGGCAGGCAAGCACCACACGGCCATGAAAAGAGGAAGAGGGGAGAAAAAACTAAGGACTTGCATTCTGCCAACACCTCAGTCTCCCTCCCTGTCTTCTGCTTGTATAGACCTGGGGGGCGGGTGCTGATAAACTTCTTCTAGGCTGATGGTGGGGAGCAGTTAGGGGAAGCAACCAGCCCCAGCTGAAGGTGGCTGTCTTAGATAACAGAGCCTTATTTTATCCACCTTCTTAGTTTTCAGTCCTGGGTGCCAACGGCCAGGAAACTCCCACTCAGCATCCTGCTGTGTTAAGAACCTAAAGAGTGCCCTGGCTGGTGTAGCTCAGTGGATTGAGTGCGGGCTGGGAACCAAAGGGTCCCGGTTTGATTCCCAGTCAGGGCACATGCCTGGGTTGCAGGCCAGGTCCCCAGTGAGGGCCACATGAGAGGCAACCATACATTGCTGTTTCTCTCCCTCTCTTTCTCCCTTCCCCTCTCTCTAAAAATAAATAAATAAAATCTTTAAAAAAAAAAAAAAAAAAAAAGAACCTAAAGAGCAATGTGGGCCCGGGGCAGGGTGACGGCGGCCCCTGGAGGTGGCGCAGTGGCAGTGACCCTGTCCTGCCCCACAGTTTTGCCCCGAGACTGAGCACCAGCAGCTCTTAAACAGATTTAAGTTGAGAGAGTAAGAGAGGATGAAGAGAGAAATAAACGCTTGGTCAGCTGTTACTTTTAAAACTGCTTTTTTGTTGGGGAAAGCCATTATTGTTGACAAAACAAAAACAAGTATCAAGGATCTACTATAATAATTTGGGCTCGGTTCTAAGGTCAAAGAATCTTTTAAAATATCTCTGCTTGCCACAGCAAATGCACTGAAAGAATAAAAATGTAGAAAGTGCTCCAACCCACGAAGATCACAGTGCCCAGGCGCGCACATGCAAACAGGTGGGGGAAAGGGACTAGTCATTGAATAGGTGAAGTTTTGTATCCAGCCTTTTTTGTCAGATTTATTAAATCATTTAAACATTCTACCCACTTAAACAGAATTGCAACTTCACGTGAACTATTATGAGAATAGTTTGAATCCATTTTCTAATTGGTGCATGTGGTAAATGTGAGCAATTTTATAGAATTTGGAGCACGGTTTTAATATTTTAATTAGTTATAGGAATTTATGATTGCTGTAATTTTGTTTTCATGACACATTTTTAGTGATAGTTGGTATTACACAAAACACTTGATAGAAAGCCCAGACGCCAGTTATACTCCTGTAAGAAAATGTGAGCTGCTTCGTAATGAGCTACTTTATTTATATATTTTTAAAGATCTTATTTATTTATTTTTAGAGAGAGGGGAAGAGAGAGAAAAAGAGAGGGAGAGAAACATCAATGTGTGGTTGCCTCTCACGCATCCCCAACTGGGGACCTGGCCTGCAACCCGGGCATGTGCCCTGACTGGGAATCGAACCGGCGACCCTTTGGTTCATAGGCTGCTATGAACCAAAATCCACTGAGCCACCCCAGCCAGGGCATAATGAGCTACTTTAGAATGTGACTTCTTGGGATGGGTCAGGGTAAAAAGTACCTGTAGAGGTAAGGATTCGTCCTCTATTTAAAATCTGACTTCTTCAGATTATTTTCATTTGAGCATGTAAAATTTCACTTAACAGAACCGGTCACATTTTAAACTTGAAAGGGTAGGGGTAGGTGTTTGTACCGTCCAGATTCAGGGCAGCACTGGGAGACCCAGAGGCCCTCTTGACATGTGTCCACACCCATTCACACCTGCCTGGGAGCACCCCGAAAAGAATGGTGGGTGCTCAATAAGACTTGTCGGTTAGGAATGGGAATTGAGCCAGCTGCCCAGGGGGTCAGGGACCCTCAGCCTGTGACACTGATGGGTGCCTCTCCTGATTGGAGCCCTGCCCAGGTATCTGGAAGACCCCCGAGGACAAAGTGAAGCCCTAAAGATCCCACGCATCTCTGGTGGGTTCTGCAGGCCTGAGGAATGTGGGGAGCCCTCGAGGACCCTAGGAAAAACCCTCTACCCAATGGAAGAACCCCTCCTACAGGCTCTGAGGGGCCTAAGCAGTGTCTTTGACCCAGGGAGATACCAGCCCATGCCACAGGAGGAGCTGAGTCATCTCACTGTGGATTCAGCCAAGCATATCGGTCATTTAGCAAGACCTGTGACTGATGAGCCCTGCCAGGCCCCAGTGGAGAAAGCCCTCTGTGCAGCCTGACCCAGGACATCTGAGAGCCTTAAGACATGCCTCTTCACTGAGGGAAATAAGGCCCTCTGCTCCCAGAGTCCCCTTCCTGAGCGGGCATCTTAGAAGGCCCACATGCACAAAGCTTCAGTGCCTCCTGCAAGCAAAATTAGACTCTGAGGTCCCCAGTGTGTGGTCCAGCAGTTGTCCCACATGACCCCGTGCTCCATTCAGGCCCCTCCCTGCCCTCCTGAGCTGTCCTGGCCTGAGTGACATAGACATGCTCTCTCTGCCCCTCACCATCTGTGAGGCCTTCAGCCATCTCTGAACATGGGCCCACTGTCTGCCTCCCTCATTAGGCAGAGGATTTGCCACAACGCACCCCTCTCGCCATTGTCTCTGACGCAAGTCCCTAGTTAGCTCCGAGCCCCTCAGGGGCCTGCCCATGCCTTGGCCACCCACCGCCTGGCGTGGAGACCGGCCTCAGGAACCGCCTGAGGATGACGGTTGTTGTTGGCAGTGACAGCGACCCAGCTGACTTGCACACCGTTGCTGGCTTATAAAGCAGACTTTTTCGTCTTGTTCCTCATCTCCCCTTCCGGGCCATTAGAGTCCCCACATCCTAGGAAGGCTATGGCTTCGAGTTATTGGCAAAGCTTAACATTGAACTTGCATGCCTTACCAAGCACATGCTTGTTGCCAGCAGGGACTGGCGGAGGTTGAGGCCAGGGATGAGAGGGAGTTTTCCCGTGGTTTCATGGCAGTAAAACTACCTCCACCCTCTACTCTAGCCCAACTCTTACGCTCAGTTTTTCTCTGCCCGCTATCCTAACTCTCAAAAGTGACCATCCCGAAGCCTCTTTATGTCTCCTGCAACACTGATGGTCTGCGCCACACTCGGCACCTGTTTCCACTCTGCAGATGGGGAAACTGAGGTTCTCACAGTTTGTCACTCATTAGAGGTCGTACAGCTACTAAGTAGCAGAACCGAGACTGAAATCAGCTTTGCCTGGCTCTTAAGCACAGACTTTTCCCTGTACCTGTTGCTACCCTCTGGGTCCCGGGCCTCCTTCCCGTCACTGGGCACACCCTTCTCTCTACCCAGCGATACTCTGAACATCGTGGCGTCAGACCACCGGCCTTTCACCACCAAGCAGAAAGCTATGGGCAAGGAGGACTTCACCAAGATCCCGCACGGAGTGAGCGGCGTGCAGGACCGCATGAGCGTCGTCTGGGAGAGAGGCGTGGTACGTTCCTGAGACCCCTCCCCCTCTGGTCCAGGCGAGAGTCCCGCCCTGAGGAGGGCGGGTCCACCACAGCTCCTGTTTCACCCAAAAACGGAACCGAAAAGATTTTTTCCCCCTGATCAGAGAGATAGTAAGGCCTAGTATAAAATTTCACCATAATTCCATACCCAGAAATTAAATTTAATATTTTAATGTTTCTTCCCACTTCTATGATGTACTATGTTTTAGTAGCTGGGTTCATCCCTTTTTTTCATCTAACGTTTCTTGAGTGTCTTCCTCTATCAGTGAAAATTCTTTAAAAACATCCTTTTGATGGTTAAACAATATTTTCTCCAGCGGAAGTACGGTACGTGCTTCAGTTAACCCTTTCCTAATGTTTATACCTCTCAGCTCTTTCAAATTTTTGCCCCTAAAAGTGATGCTGCAGAGAATCTCTCTGTTCACAAGCACGTGTCAGCTCTTCCAATTATTTCCTGAGGACAGATTCCTAGAAGTGGATTTCTGGGCCAAGGGATATGAACATCTTTAAGACTCTCGATGTATTTTGTTAAATTACTTTTCAGTAAAGACAGGGACTGGGACTTCATTAGAATCCCACCTGTTCTGCCCTTGAAAAATATGCATTGCTGGCCTTAACCTATCACAGACGAGGTGCAGCACAGTTTGAAGTCCTCAACTAAGCCACCAGCTCAGGGAGGACCCAGGAGATGGCTCCCGAATCCTCTCTGAAGAGAGCCCACCATGCTGTCAGGGGTGGGTGAGCGGGGCAATAAGATGCTTTTCCAGAGCACAGAATATATGTCCCTCTGTGATGAGGGAGGCGCTTGACTCCTCCATAGAGGGCACATGGGCAGAGCTGGCTTTACATTCAGGAGGTAGGTTCCTACCAGGTAGGCAGCCTTTTGGAACGAGGGCCCACACGCTGTTGTTGCCGCGTGAAGGAGAAAGAAGTCAGCAAATGCCTGGAACCAAGCCAGGCAGCCTGGCTCACCTGAAAGGGCGCCCACGGTGTGTCCACCTCGGCACCACTGTTCTGACCCCCTGAAAGGCCACAGGCCAGAGCCAGGGGTGACACGGGGGGAGGCACCCGGGGGCCTGGTTGACGCTCCTGCAACGTTTCAGGTTGGAGGAAAGATGGATGAGAACCGTTTTGTGGCTGTCACCAGTTCCAATGCCGCGAAGATTCTCAACCTGTATCCACGCAAGGGCCGCATCATCCCGGGAGCCGACGCCGACGTGGTGGTGTGGGACCCGGAAGCCACCAAGTAAAACCTGCTGCTGGGCACCCGGGCTGGGGGACTTGGGGTGCACTTGTGTTATAGGACTCCAAAAGCATATCATCTTTGCACTACTTCCAGCCCAGATCAGTACGGCCCTGAGGTGTGTTCAATTTACCGCACGTTGGAGGGCCTCCTGGAGCCCGGGCGCTGGGAGCACAACAGTGAACCGCTCCATCTGCGCAGTGTTTCCGAGCCGCTTCACGTCATTACCTCATTTGACCTGACGCAGGGCCCTGGGAAACTCTCAAACCTGGAGTTCTTATTTTCATTTTAATATTTTTTTGAAGATTTTATTTATTTATTTTTAGAGAAAGGGAATGGGAGGGAAAAAGAGAGGGAGAGAAACATCAATGTGCGGTTGCCTGGGGACCTGGACCACAACCCAGGCATGTGCCCTGACTGGGAATCGAACCAGCGACTCTTTGCTGTGCAGGCTGGCACTCAATCCACTGAACCACACCAGCCAAAGCTAGAGCATCATTTTTACTTGGAGATTTGGGCAGGGGAAATGAGAATCATTTTTTAATATTAAATTTCATTCAGTCAGCAAATACAAAGGTGGGTAAAAGTTGGTTGATAATAATAATAAATAATACAATAATCAATAATAAACAAGAATAAACTTTTGCATACTGACAGCTATGAGCCTGCCTTTGCCCACCCCCGTGTTTGGTAAGTGCTGTTGTTTTGCAGGTACTTTTCTAGGTGCACAAGCTAGCAGTGAACAAGATAGACAAAAACATGCTGGGACATTGAAAATAAAAGTTGGACTGCAGGGAAAGGTCACCCTGGGCACCACTGGGATCCCCACACTGTCCCTCCACTAGGGCCCCTGAGGAGCCCCGCTCTGCGCCCTGACCCGAGGCTGGTCCCTGTCTCTCTTGGAGGCCTGCCTGTTAGAGGAGAGACCCCAGAGTTCTTTCCTCAGTGTATTAGTTTGCCAGAGCTGCTTTCAAAAATGCCGCAGCCTGTGGGGCTTAAGCAACAGAAATCTGTGTTCTCGCAGCTCGGAGTGCGGGAGCCCGAGACCAGGGTGTCGGCTGGGTTGGCTTTACTCCGAGGCGTCTGGGCCGTCTTCTCCCTTGTCGCACGCTTCCTCTGCGTGCGCCCTCCTGGTGTCTCACTTTGCTCTTCTTAGGACACCAGTCAGAATGGACGAGGGTCTACCCAAGTGACCTCTTTCTACTGTAATTAGCTTTAATTAAAGGCCCTAACTCCAAATACAGTTACATTCTGAGGTACTGGGTGTTAGGACTTCAACATATAAATTGGGGGGGGCGGGGATACAAAATTCAGTCCACAACAACCAGCCTTTGAGGATCATCCTTTCCCTCGGAGCATCTTCCCTTCCCTCTGAGCATCACCCCCTCCCACGGAACATCTTGCGTTCCCATTAAGCTGTAGCAACTTTCCTTCCCTCTTCTCAGAGCCTTCTCTCTTGCCACTACCCCCCACCAGGACCATCTCAGCCAGCACCCAGGTGCAGGGAGGAGACTTCAACCTGTACGAGAACATGCGCTGCCATGGCGTGCCGCTGGTCACCATCAGCCGGGGGCGGGTCGTGTATGAGAACGGTGTCTTCATGTGCGCCGAGGGCACCGGCAAGTTCTGTCCGCTGCGGTCCTTCCCAGACACTGTCTACAAGAAGCTGGTCCAGAGAGAAAAGGTAAGGTGAGGGCGGGGAGGACGAAGTGTGAGCAGAGGTCGAAGCCCCTGTCACGGGCATCTCCCAATGCTGCTCTAAACCTCAGAGATGTTCTCGCTCTCTTTTCCCACCGAGTCCTGTTGCCTGGAGTGGCCACTTTGGGAACGAGAACTGGTAGGAAAGAAGCACCTGTGACAAAGTAAAACATTGGGAAGGGTCCCCGGTTCCCCTGGAGCTGAGCAAATACTGGGAGCCACTCACGGCTATCCCCACATGTCGTCTCTGGGAGGATCCTTGCCATCCACCAGGGCAAGGGTCCCTGTCATGGCCTGGAGTTGCTCTTTCTCTGAAACTCCCCCCTTCTGATTGCAGTGGACTGGGTGGGCTTCGTGAGTCTGGGCCCCCCAACACGGAATGATCAGGCCAGTTCTGGAGTAGTTCACGTCTCCAGGGTCACAGCGAATCCTGGGATTCCATAAGCCCCGGGTCTATGCCTCCCTCTGGGTAGACACTCTCACCCAGAAGAAGGCTGGCTGTTCCCCCATTGCTTGGGGGTTGATGTCCAGCCTTATCACTGAGCGCTGCCCTAGAGAATCGGGCCTGAATCCACACCGACAGCTCCAGATGCTGCGGCCTGCAGCCAAGTCATCAGAAAAGAGCAAGTCTGACAGAGAGACAGCCGAAAGCACCCTGCTCTTTGTCCTCCCCTTTCTCTGGCCTAAAGCCATCTTACTGGGGCTTCAGAATACTCATGCCTAGCTGTTTCCAGATGCCGTCTACACGGGCAAACATTCCTAGATACATCACATGAGGGCCTCAGAGTCCCAGCCTCACTGGCTGAGACAGCTCTTTTCTGCCCAGGCCCTGGGGTGTCACTGCTTTAGGCGTGGCACATTTAAGAGATATCAATCCCTTAAAAACACTTTTTAAAATGTTCTTATCCAGCGTCTCCTGTGTTCTGTCTGTCTGTCCCTTTTGCCCTGGACATCCCGGTCCTCCATACGCAGCAGGAGTTTAACCTGTCTTCTGGAGGTAGTGGCAGTGACGGTTTCTGGGGGAATTGGGGAAACTCTGGCCTTGTCAGCCACTGCTTTTCTGTCTGGGGTGGGAGACAGAGGAAATAGTGTGTGTGTGTTTTAGTCAGAGGCACTAAGTAACAGCAGTCCAGGGGGCTATGGTTTCTGGGCTGCTTCCAGATGATCTCTCCACCCCTACCCACTCCCCACACTATGATGGCTCACAGATCAGCATCAGCTTCCCATTCTCAGGTCCCGTTCTCTGCACTCATGACCGACTGCGACTCCCAGCAGGGCACCAGAGAGTTAAAGGACCGTGGCTGAAAGTAGACTCAGTTGCCATATTACTGAGCTCTAGAAATCTGCTGCATAATATCTAAGGAATAGACCTTATAAGAGCTGTCTCTGGCTTGGCATGCTTGCTATCAAGTGGTCACGTGACCTCTCTTCACCCAAATTTTCTTATTATTTTCGTTCTCTAATCCGTCTTGCAAAGTCAAGCTCCTTTTGAGACCCTCAGGCCTTCCTGATTTGTGCCACCCTGGTTCCGTCCTGAAGCCAGCTACCCAGCGGCTTTCAGGAGCCGCCCCTCCAGACTCTCCCCTCCCTGTTTTCTGAACACCCTCGTTCCTGCTGGCCCGTGAGCCGCAGCCCTGGGCTGACCCAAGGACCAGAGGAGGGACATTTCCATGAGGCGGGGTGGCAGGTTGGCCGTCATTCTCTCTCTCAGCCCCCTAACCCAGACTTTCACCCTGAGCCTGGTCCTCAGTGGAGCCCTGCCACAGGTTCATTCACAAGAACCCCAACGTGACCCCACACACCGGCCAGCCCTCCTGCACTGAGAGAGAGGGAGTGCCAGGCAGGGCGAGGGGAATGCTGGCGTCAGGTAATGCCTGTGCACGCTGTCCATCTGAGTGCCACATAGCGCTCCAAGTGACCGGGCAAGCGGGGCAGGAGTCCTGAGTTCCTGAAGGCACAAGAAGGAAACGTGAGTGTGTCCTGAGTCACAAGCTCGGGGGCCTTGAGGTGCCGCTGTTGCTGGGGTCCCTCCACTCTTGACGAAGTAACAGCACGTCAAACGGATATTTGAACAGCAGTCATCTAAAGTGTAAAAGTAAACAGGTCATATTAACACCAAAAGGTCAGCTCCGCTGGCAGTCAAGTGGATTCTCCCAGGTCCTCTGCCCCTGCCCCCCACTGGGACCGGGCCTCTGAAGTTGAAGGCCAAGAGCGGCCTGGCAAAGGCCGAAAGAGCCCCGGCCAAGCGCGGCATTCTGGGGCCTGGGCTGAGCCTAGGCAGCCTGTTTATGGAACGCGGCTCAGCTCCGAGGCCAGCGTGAGCGCACAGCGGGCTGCCGTTGCCCCTGGGGGACTCCCGTCTACTATCGGCTGTAGGCAGCCCCGGCCCCGCAAAGCCCTCGGATCACAGTGAAAGGCCTCCTGTAGCCTGGCCAGTGAGGGGACCGACGTGGCTCCACAGGAGGGCTGTTCTGGAGGCTGAATACCTCAGAAGTCTGCCTGCCGCTGGAAAGGGCCCCACCAGTGTTGGGGGAACCTAGGGGGCGTCTCCTCTCCACGGGCACGCGCACGGGCACGCACACACGCACAGGCGCTACTTAGGAGGTAGAGGAAATGAACTCTCCGCCCCTTGCGCTCAAGGTACAGGAAGCCTCTGTCACAGTAACTTGGGTCCTGCGCTGCATGGCAGCCCCTGGAGTCCTGTCAGCCCAGTGGGGGGGGGGGGGGGGATCCAAGGTGGGGAGACAGCTGGGCTCTGATGGCGTCTTTTCCCCTTTCCTCCTCCACCCTTCCCCAGACCTTAAAGGTTAGGGGAGTGGACCGCACTCCCTACCTGGGCGATGTCGCTGTGGTCGTGCATCCTGGGAAAAAAGAGATGGGAACTCCTCTCGCAGACACTCCTACCCGGCCCGTTACCCGACATGGGGGCATGAGGGACCTTCACGAATCCAGCTTCAGCCTCTCTGGTAAGAGCAAGGACCCCCTCGGGCTGGTGGCAGGAGGAGGGTGGGGGGAGGGCAGAGGGAGGGGGAGGGGGGGCCCAGCCAGGCGGTGGGATTTGTGCTGCTTTTCCTCTTGTCTTCTTCCTTCCTCTCCTGTCACGCGGCCAGTGATGAGTGCGAGGTCCACTATTAAGTACACACAAATACTGGGGGGCAGGAGGGCTCCCCGGTCCCTGCACACCACTGCAACAGGCCATGGACTGTAGGAGAATCTCCGCACGATTTCTGTTTTGGTCCCCTGAAGCATCTGCAGGGCCATGAGAAGATCTGAGATCAGGAAGGGTAACCCTCTCTGTGCCACATGGGACTGTACCCCCATTCCCCCCCTCGCCCTATCCCCGCTCCTCACCAGCTTCTCTGAGAGACCTCGCATTTCCCTTATTCTCTTTCCTCCCTCCCCTTTTTTGCTAGGACGTGTATTATATGTGATACAGTGTGTAATATATGGGATGTGACTGCCCAGGAAATTTCCTGTCAACCACTCGAATCCCAGGCATTCTGCAGTAGTTATGGGGGTGGGGGACCGGTGTCACTGCCGCATAAATGGTGACCTGTAACCTTCAATGGAGAACAAGCTGGTCCTGCAGGCACTTTGATGGAAAGGGACAGCACTTGGAAGGGGCAGGGCCGGACCTCCCCGAACGGCCTTCAGGACGAGCCCAGGGGCAGCCCCAGCATCCATCTGCTCTGCCAGTGCCATCCTGGGCAGAACCGCAACAGGAACCAGATCCGCTGGGCGCTTGGCGTTTCCCTGGGGGCGGGTCAGGGGTGTGTGTGTGTGTGTGGCATGAGACCTGCATACAAACACTCCTAACCTGAGAGACAGAGGACTAACCCCCGGGCTGCCTGCGGAGCCCCCTCTGTGGCCTGCTGTGTGCTCATAGCAGCTCCGGGCAGATGTCACGTGGTTCCGGTTTGAGGACCCAATAGCCTGTGGGGAGGGGTCCTCTTCGCCACTGCTCTTCCTCTCATTACCGAGATAACTGCTCCCCAGCCCTGGGGCTCACTGCCACTCCCACCAGCCACAGGACCCGAGTGCCAGGAGTCAGAAAGGAATCCGTGGTGTGGAGTGTCTGTGGGCACTCGGCCTTGCCAGTCCAGGAGGTGTGGATTCTCCTGGCTGCATGGCGTCCAGAGCAATGGGCCGCACTGGCTGCTTCTGCTCCCAACCCAGGTCTCGGGGCAGAGCAAAGACTGGGCAGAACTCTCAGGCTTGGCCAACATTGGGCCGCCTCCCACCATCCCTCTGCCCCAGGCTTTGTCTGTTCCAGATGGGACGGGCTGCAGGCTGTCCCACTGCCCTCCCTGGGGAACCAGGCCTCCTCTTCTAAGTAAGTCTTGGAATTTCAAGACGTGGGGACCTTTGGAGTGTGCTTCTTTGGTTTCCCAAAACAGTGGGACCTCCCTTCTTTCTCTCTGCTTCCCTGGGGCATATGGACAAAGGCCCACTTGCTAACAGGCCAATCCGAAGTCTGAACTCCTGGCAAGAGACCGTATGTCCAAGTTTGGGAGCAGTGAAGGTGGCATAGTAGGGCAGTTAATCATGGAGGCTCTAAATCAGGAAGACCTGGGTTCAAATCCAGGCTCTGCTCCTCACACACTGTAGCATTGGACAAGTTACTCAACCTCCCCGAGCCTGTTTCCTTATCTGTAAAATGGGGTGGAGTTTTGCGAGGACTGAAGTAGACCTCACATGTGGAGGGCCTACCAGCCTCCACCAGTAGAGGAGGCCCTGCTTCTGTGACCCAGGTGGGAGCAGCCCAGCTCACCCTCTGCTTCCTTCCCTGCAGGTTCTCAGATTGATGACCATGTTCCAAAGCGAGCTTCGGCTCGAATCCTTGCTCCCCCTGGAGGCAGGTCGAGCGGCATTTGGTAAAGGCACCAACCAGCCCCCGCAAGTGAGGATGCACCGCTGCCACCAGCCCGCACACCCTCCAGCCGCAGCTGCAGGGGCGGGAGAGGCTGGGCTGGGCAGCTCACCACCTGAGGGGCCACGGGACCCAGGAGCCCTCCCCATGTCTGACACGCGATTCACTGTGCTACGAGCCGACCCTAACAGGCACTTTGAGATGTGTTCCTCCTGCTGCAGTCCTTCCCTGCCCTGCCTCGTGGGGCCCAGGAAGCCCACACTATGCACAGAGCCCAACGCATAGAGCCCGGCCCAGCCCCTCCTCTCACCCCCACCCCCATGCACTGGCTTCGGGAAGGCCCAGGCTGCAGTGCCCTGCCCCTGGCTGACCCGCCAGTTGTCCGGAGCACTTTAGCAGATGTGCTTTAAAAGGACTCCCTTCCCGATCCCCTCAGGCCCTGGGGTCACCTTTCTCCAGCTAGACAGGTGCTGGCTGCCCAGCCGTGCCCAGAATGTCCCATTGTCCCTGACTCGACTCCGGCCCTGTGTGCGTGTGGGTAGGACGCCCTGGGTGTGGGTGTGGTTGGGACATTCTGTGCCCCTTGCCAGCTTCTTCCTCCTCCTACCCCGCCCTCTGCGAGTCGCACCCAGAAGAGCTAGCTGGGCAGGGTGCCAGGCTGGTGCCGGGCGCGTGTACATGATTTGTTTTGCACGTTTGGTTTGCGCCGTGGTTTGGTTCAACTTGTTTGTGCATCCCGTGAGAAATAACGGTGCTTTGTGTCGCTAGCATAGCATAGAAACAGGAGTAGATGTGGACCTTAGGAGACGCTGCACTCGACGCCAACCAGACAGCCTGGAGCACGGGTCGGGGAGGGCGCTGGACTTGCAGGCCCTTCTCCCCACAGGAGTCTTCCAGGCTGCACAGGCTCTGTCCCAGGCCCTATTCCCACCCCTCCCCTCCCGGTCTAGTTCCCTACATTCTGACAGGGTGCCCAGGATGCTGGCCCTGGGGACCTTTGGGGAGCAAGGAGACCTTTACCCATCTCTGGCCCCGATCACTCCCAGCAGTAATGCCCCCAATCACCCAGCTTCCTATAAACTCCCCCTACTGGACAGAGAGGCCTGGCTGCTCCTCCTGTGTGATTGGCAAGCCGCCTGGTGCCTGCTAAGAGAGGGGGAGCAGGGTTAGGGGGAGGGGGCCAGCCTGTGCCCAGGAAGGAGACCAGGCCAGCAGGACCTGACTGTGAAACCCACATGGCTGCGCAGGGGCTCCAGTCGCCTGTGCTCAACACCGTATCCTCACCTGCTGTGGCCCCCACCTCCTCCCACATCCAGCTGGGCCCTCACTGCCTCCAAAGCTCCAGGGGGGTTCCATGGAAACACTAGGGGCTGGGTGAACTCCATCCACCCTGAGCAAACTGGGAAGTGACCCAGCTGCCTGCCCTTGTGAAGCCTTGTCTTCCCCTCTGGGAAGTGACTTCACGTTGCACATTCCGTTCGAGCACCCCAGGCGGCACGTGGCTCCCGGACTCTTGGGCTAGTGGTCATGCCCTGGACATTTCTATTGTGCTTTTCATGTTTTCAAAGCACTTCCATACCTGAGCTCTCCATTGCTTCTCATAGCACGGCATGTATTATTCTCCCCATTTCAAAGATGAGGCCCAAGAAAGTTAGGCCTTCTGACCCCAGAAGTGTCCGTGACTGCCCTTAGGCGCTTGGCTGTCTGCCCAGCTGTGGAAAGGAAGAGTGGGATGATGGCCCTTGCAGGTCCTACGGAGAGTGCAACCAGTTAGATGACTTACCACCTCGGTAGACATTTCGCTTTGTTTTGCACAGATAGGTAGATTTTTGTCATGAACAAACTAATGCATCTTCACTGTGTGAGCCAGAACTAGTTCCATGTTGGGGGTTTGCCCTGTGGGCTGAGCTGCCTCCGCACCCTCACTTGTCGCTTCATGCTCATCTTCCTCACTTCGGGGCTGAGATGACAGAGACCGTAACCCAGGGAGCAGAGGTGGCAAAGGCACTCACAGAGGGCAGTAACCATGGGGACAGGTGCCAGGGTCTGGGCCTGGGACACCATGACGCTGACCCTGTGGTACAGCGCATGTCATCTTTCTCTCTTTCAGCCCTTGCTGGGTCATGGGCCTTGGGCAGATGCCAAAGAGCCGAGCAGTGGTGGTGGCCCATGGGCAGGGCATCCCTGCTTGGGCTAGGAAAGCTTTACCTTCTCTGAGTGCCTCCGCCTGAGAGATAAACGGCCTGGGCTCTGGGAGACCGTGCCTGGGAGTGGTCCACCGTAGCCTTCCACTTCATCCACCCTGATCCTTACATAGACCCCGCCCTCGCCCAGGAGCTTCTAGATGAAAATCAGAGGGAGATTTGAGGAACCAAATACATGGTCGGCCCCCACCACCCGCTCCTTGCCCCTGTGCAGAGCCCCCCAGCCAGCACCGCCACCAGCACCGCTGGCTCCTTCCTGCTTGGAATGAGAGGGTCTCTGGTTGCACTGAATGCAGCTCTCAAACTGGTCTTGTACTTGCTGAATAAATACTGTCGTTCTTGCCTTAGCTGCTCTCTAGGTTTGTGGGGTTAAGTTACAGAAAATTGTGCTACTGTGTGTGCGTGTGTGTGTAGTGCTAGGAGTCCACAGTAGGTCTCTGTCAAGCCAATGCCGTGACGAGGGCTTTTCCAGTACTAACCCAGAAACCACAGAACCACGCAGAAACCCAGCCCCCTCCAGCTGCCCAGGCGGCAGGCACAGCCTGGGGTCGGGACGGAGCCTCCAGCCCCCCAGCACCCAAGTGACTTCTCACTCCTTTGTAAAAGTCATGGTGCTAAGATTGTGTGAACCCCAAGACAATACACAGTCCTGTGCTTTGGCCCCCCATTTGAGGCAAAAAAGCAAAACAGCCCGACACATCGTGTTCTGGTGCAGGTTTGTATTAAACTGTAGCTACTTCTCACTTGGTCTCGGTTGTGTTTCTTCAAAGAAGAGGGGGTTTGGCGGAGACCTCTTCCGCAGTAGCTGGGGTGACGCTCAAGTTGCTGAGAAGGCTCAGCTTCGGTTTTTCACGCCCATGTTGACAGGTGTCAGCTTCTTGGGAGGCCTGAGCTGGGTTTGCAGGTTAAAAAAAAAAAGGGAGATGGGAGCCTGGGTGGCCCACAAGCTCGCGGTCAGTTCTGTCACCTGGTGGGAATGAAGCCAAGGTTTGTGGTACATGTTTCCCAGGCTGCTGGACAGTTAGGGGGAAGCATGTCACCTGTTGTCACAGCTACCACTTTGGAAACCCTCTTCCCACAGCGGGACCTTGAGGTAAGGGGACTGTGGCCTTGTAAAAATCACACGACAAAAGATGGTCCCAAGGCCAGTGTGTCGGATCTTCAGGCTGTTCTCTGACTCCCCAGAACCTCACCTTTGGATTGGCCCACGGTACGGCAAACCCCACCCACCCGCGTCAAGACTTCCGCCTTCTCTCCGGGTCTCACGTTCGTTCGGAGGAATGAGCTGCTCAAACTATTTCACACGAAGGAGTGAGTGACATTCTTGCTTCCAGTACTGTAGAGTCACTTGTACTTATTCCTTACCCCCCGAAGAAAAAACCCCAGTAAGGGGGTTTTAGGCAGTGCGGGGAAGTGCTTGGGGCTGGGGAACTTTCCCAGCCGTCAGCAAAGCAGGAGCCTCCTGCAAGTAAGGCAGACTGAGGCCAAAGAAATACCCACAGCCCTGCTGTTAAGGCGAAGCACTGGGTTCTAAGAAAACGACCTGTGTGCACAGGCCCTCGTGGGGTTCCTGCCCAGATGGAAGCACCGGTACGTGGTTTGCAGGATGCCGAGGCCCCGGGATGGTACTGAGCCAAAGCATCTGGGTCACTGTTTTCTCGTGACATGGAGGCGCACTAGGATTTGGTTAACTGCCAAAAATCCATTGTGTTTGGATGAAAAATGACGTGAGCACACATTTGGCAGGCCACGTTGCACAGTCGCAGGTGGATTATAGAGAACAAATGAAAGGTTCCCAGGAACACACTTACTGCCTTTGTAGGTATGCAGTAGTGGAGAAAGAAAAGATCGCAGACAGTAAAATAAGGCTTGATCAAGTCTGAGGATCTGCATTTCGGGAAACTCGAACCAGCCAGCTGCTAGGCAGCCATCACCCTTCATTTCTTCACTCAGAAGTAGGGTTGGTTTTTACATACAGGTCCAACCCAACACTAAGAAGTGCCTTGTAGCTGGGGAAGGAGGGAGAGTCCCCAGACACCCCAGGTAGGAAGAAGAGGAACGTCGTGCCGCACAGGGAGGGTAGACTTACAGTCCTGGGTTAATAGAAGGCTGTTTGACAGTGTTGCTAATAACACAGTTGAAGAACTCTTAGTACTTTTCCAGTGAAACATTAAAGGATCTAACATTTTGTTGATGCTTGACACTATCTTAGGATGGAAGTTGGATCCTTCGCTTTCTTCCCCTTGCGTATTTACAAACCACACATTTATTTTTTTTTAAGATTTTATTTATTTTTAGAGAGGGAAAGGGAGGGAGAAAGAGAAGGAGAGAAACAGCAACATATGGTTGCCTCTCACATGGCCCTGACTAGGGACCTGGCCCGCAACCCAGGCATGTGCCCTGACTCAGAATCGAACTGGCGACCCTTTGGTTCCCAACCCGCGCTCAATCCATTGAGCTGCACCAGCCAGGGCTACAAACCACACATTTAGACCTAGAGGAAACTCCTCCTGGTTTGCCCAGGACAGTTCTGGTTTAAGTCTATTGCTCCAGAATGATTATTAATAGTGCCACCTTTCACTTTCAACTATGACCTGGTTTGGATAATACATTTTATGGTCACCTTATGCGCACCTATATATTCTTTAGACTGTTAACATGCTTGCCCAGCAGTTAAAATTTTCCATCACTGAAAGATGAGGGGCAGTGTTTGGTGGGAGTGGGGAAAAGGGGTCCTTCTGGAGTGGGTGGGGACAGGGTTTCCTGTGACCAGCCCCGAGTTTCCACACAGCTCTCGGAAGCTTCCTGAGGTCTCGGGGCTGTGGGGGCAGCGGAGCGGTGAAGGCCTGGGAGCACATTCCTGAGCTTCTCAGTTTAGCTCATAGACCTTACTCTTCCATCAAAAGGTGTAAGCCTACCGAGTTTTGTCATTTCTTTTTAAGGGAACTTTGAGTCCACTTATAAACTTAATTAAACACCTTACATTTTAAACAATGTGTAAAATTCTTTTTCCTTTTTTAGTATCTTTCCTGAATACTAAATAATTTTTACCAATCTAATAAATTAAGCTTATAAATATAGTGAGCTTAAGGGTTTGTGGGATGTTTCACTGCTAAGCATAAACTTAGTAAGATTTCAACTTAAAATCATAAGTCTTAAGTTACACACTTAAAATTAGTCATGAGGCACTCACTCTAAGAAGTCAAAATTTTCTTTAAAAAGTACATAAAATGCCACATGTGTGCAGATCCTCTCTCTTTTTAATTTTTAAAATTGATTTTTAGGGAGAGAGGAAAGGGGGCAGAGAGAGCGAGAAAGAGAAAGATCAATTTGCTGTTCCACTTATTGATGCATTCATTGGTTGAGTCTTGTGTGTGCCCTGACCAGGGGTCGAACCCACAACCTTTTGGTGCACAGGACAATGCTCCAATTAACTGAGCCACCCAGCCAGAGCCAGATTCTCTCTCAATACAAACATGTTAACACCATGGTTTTTGGTTCTTTAAAATCTTTGTTTTCTCAATTCTATACATTCTGCCGGGTCTTAGTCCTCACGGACTCCGGCTCTGGGTCTCGTCCTGGTGACAAGTCCACTCCTACAGGGTGCAGGGAAGAGCTGCTGGCTAGCTCCGCTCACGTGGCTCAACCCTCCAAAGTCAGGTCCCAGAGCCTCACTGTACCACTGTCCCGTCCACTCACGACAACTGTTCTTAGCGCAAGATTTATATGCAAGTTCTAGCCAAGTGGTTCTGCCTCCTTTAAAAATTGTTTAATAAATTAAATCCTTTGCATTTTAAGGTTTCCTTAAGTTTTACCTTAATTCTGTCCCTGCATAGTTTTCTTTTTTAAAAAATAGACTTTTTTTAGAACCAATTTTGACACTACAGAAAAATTGAAAAGATAATACCGAGAGTTCCCACACACCCTCTGCAGTCCTCAGCTCCCCGCGATTAAGGTCCGACATCAGTGTGGCACCTTCGTCGCAACCGATGAACCAGCATTGACATGCTCGCGTGAACTAAAATTCGACTGTATTCGACGCCCTTAGCTTTTACCGAAGGCCCTTTTCTGTTCCAGAATCCCATCCAGAACACCTCATCCAGTCAGCAGGGGTCCTCAGGATCCCTTTGGCTTTGACAAACCTGGAGTTTCTCAGACTCTCCTTGTTTTTGATGATCCTGATAGTTTTGAGTAGTATTAGGTATTTTGCAGAATGTCCCTCTCCTGGAACTTGACTGTGGTTTCTCTCAAAACAAACAAACAAACAAACAAAATTAAGCTGGTTGGTGTCAATGGGTTTTTAGGAGGAAGGCCACGGAAGGGTTCTTTTTATCACGTTCTCGAATGTATGTCAACATGATTTGTCACCATCGACGCTGACTTTGATCGCCTGAGTAAAGTCTGGGGTAGCTGTTTAAATTTCTGTTATTCCCTTTTGTGAGCTACACAGTTCTCTTATTACAATATGCACTTTCCCTGAGCAACTAAATACATGTATGTATGGATCCCATCCTGTGTGTTGCACTAAATTCCGTGGATGTGTGCTAAACGACTCCCCCAGTTAGACGCTCTTTCAAGTTCAGTATCATTGTAAGATATTTTGTTTTTGAATGAGAGATTAGGAAGATACCAGCATCTTAGAATGCCACAGGGTTAAGAGATACCTAAGCACAGGCTTTTAAGGTTTTATCTAAAATGTTCTTTACACGTGGGTCAAAATTAGGCATTTTTACACACACGCTTTTTATTTCCCCTCTGTAACACCAATCTCTTAATTACATGTGTTTAGCTTTACACAAATACACTCAAGCTGTCATACTGCCTTTCCGGCTTGAATCACACAAATGTGTTGACTATTTTCCTTGAAATGCAAGTTCTTCACATATTTACTATTAACAGTAAACAATCATTGTAGAGACCCTGGGCTTACTGAATGCTATTTTTGTTTCTACAGATGAACAACATGTTCTGTGAATTACAGCTCTCTGAGCCCCTTTGGGGGAAAACAAATTCTTCTATAAATCAAAGATCACCTCACAATGAAAAACAGTCGCTCACAGTTATGCATATTTAAACGTCAACATCTACTCAGTGTCTCTTGCTTTATTAGATTCTTGGTTTTGAACTAGCCTCTGAAGTTCTGCAGTCTAGGCTTACCTTGTGGTCAGTGGTTCCCTTTCGATCTACTCCAAAGATCCACGTTTCAAGACACGGGAGCAGGTCTTAGTAAAGTAGTCTTCTCCCGGGGTTAGTCTTCAACCCCTCTACTGCCGTGGGAGCGGGAGCCGCTGGGGAACAACGTCTGTGGAGGGAGGACTGTGGCATTTTGAGCCTTCAGCGGAAGGAGCCTTCAGTGGCAGGGTCTGGAGGGCCTGTCCCTGTCCCACAGGGCTGCAACAGAATTCCTGGTGTCCACAGAAGCGGAAATCTGCAGGAACCCTCTAGGGTGTCTTAGGACCAGAGGCCCCATGTGGGGGCTGCTGAGGTCTAGGAGACACTCGATTTTCCGGTGGCCGGGCCTTCATGGTTGAATTTTCCCTGGTGTGGTCTGGTGGGCTGTCAAGGCCGGCATCTTGTCTAAGTTGGGAGGATTTGGGCTTGTGCTCTGGAAGCACTTTATAGTTTTTACTTGATGTCCACAAAAATGGTTCTGTCTTTTCTCCTGGGTTTTTCCCCAATTCAAATGCTTTACTTGGAGTGTAACAGGCATGCCATAAAATGCTTATGGCACTTCCCATACCACGTGTAAGGGGTTTGGAAGTCTCTACTCCATCCTGACAACAAGCAAAAAACGGAACAGGCTGAAAAATCAACAAAGATTCTTGGATCCATAAGAGAGGGGAGGACAAAGGGCAAACTGCTGCCCTTGAGATTGGACAGAGAGACAGGCAAATAAAGTTGGAGGGATCATACTTCCTGATTTTAAAAAACAACAGTAATCAAAACAGTACTATGTGGTACTGGCATGAGGGTAGACATACAGAGCAATCAAATAGAACTGAAAGTCATTTTTTTAAAAAAGTGTCTACGATCAACTCATTTTTGACCAAGATGATTTAATGGGTAAAAATAGTTTTCAACAAATGGTGTTTGAACAACTAGACATCTACACGCAAAAGAATAAAACTGGAACTTTACCTCCCACCATATATAAAAATTAACTCAAAACAGATCAAAGACTTACATGTGACAGCTAAAACTTTAAAACTCTTAGAAAAAAACATAGGGATAAATCTTTATGACCTCAGATTTGGCAATGAATTCATAGATATGATGGGAAAAACATGAACAGCAAAAGAAAAACTAGATCAAGTTGGCTTCATCAGAATCTAAAACATTTTGTGCTTCAAAGGACTCTATCAAGAAAATGACGTGACAACCCACAAAATGGAAGAACATATTTGCAAATCATAGATCTGATAAGGGATTTGTATCTGGAATGTATAAACAACTCTTATGACTCAATAATAAGATAAATAACTCAATTTAAAGTGGGCAAAAGATCTGAATAGGCAGTCCTCCAAAGAAGATTTGCAAACGGCCAATAAGCCCATGAAAGAAGTTCAACATCATTAGTCATTAGGAAGATGCAAATCAAAACCACAATGAGATTTCACTTCAAAACCACTAGGATGGTGATAATAAAAAAGACAGATAAGAACACGTGTTAGCAAGGACGTGGAAAATTGGAACCCTCGTGCACTGCTGGTGGGAATGTGGAATGGTGCAGGCAACTGCGAGGCCTGGGGAACAGCTGGAGAGGCAGAGGGTCTTGGGAAAGAGAAGCCCCGAGCAATGCCCTCCTTCGGAGAGCCAATGCCTTCGGTTCCCAGGCGGCCAGAGCAGCAGCTGTAAACTGAGAATCCCAGGAAGGTGTACATTCCCCTGCCCGTCTGCAGACTGGCCTCCTCTTCTACCCTGTCTCTTCCATGTTTGGCCTTGCTTTGCTCCTCCGGAGTCTTGGGTGGCTGAGATGGCCTCTGACCACTGTACTACCCATAAAGGCCTCCAGATGGCGCTTTAAGCTCATCAGTGGCTACTTCTTTGACCCTGAAACTTTCCCGTGAACAGGTAAGGCCCAAGAAAAGCAGGTATGTTAGGTTACCGTGTTCTCAATCCCTGCTCCCCAGAGCAGCTCAGGATTGAGTCAGTCTTGAGTGTGGATGAGGGGCCATAGCAGCCTTTCCTGTACCAAGAGAACCCCTGGGGAAGTTGTCCCTTGCAAGGCCCATGTCAGGGTTGTCACATTTAGCAAATAAAAATACAGGATGCTCCCTGGCTGGTGTGGCTAGGTGGATTGAGGGCCGGCTTGCGAGGCAGGGGGTCGCTGGTTTGGTTCCCAGTGGGGCACATGGCCGGGCTGTGGGCCAGGTTCTCTGATACGGGGACACGCAAGAGGCAACCACACATTGATGTTTCTCTCCCTCTCTTTCTCTCTCCCTTCCCCTCTAAAAACAAATTTAAAAAATAAAATCTTAAAAAATAAAGGATTCTCTATTAAATATGAATTTTAGATAACAATTTTTAGTATTTTTAGTGGAGATGTGTCTCAAATAGTGTCTGTGTCATACTTATACTAAAAAATTATTTGTGCCCTGACAGGGTAGCTCAGTTGGTTAGAGCATCCCAACACAACAAGATTGCAGGTTTGATTCCCAGGCAGAGCACATACAAGAATCACCAATGAATGCATAAATAAGGAATAACACATCGATGTTTCTCTCTTCCTCCCCTTCTCTCTCTCTCCCTCTTTCTCTCAATTTTAAAAAATAAAAATTATTTGTCAATTATTTCAATGTAAATTTAACTCAGCACCTTAATTTATCTGGAAACTCTAGTTTAGGTTTACTTATGTGTTTTCCACCTTCCATTTAATGTATGCTGATGGAATATCTGTCAGGCATGCGTTAGGTAGTACAAAAGTGAATCAAGGGTGGCTCCTGCATTTAGGCTACTTTGGAGGAAAGACATATTGACAAATAATTACAGTACAGAAAGTGCAGATAGCATGGAATAAGGGAAGAAGTTTGGATTTTGGTTCAAGCCCTTCTTCTGATGTTCACTAGCTGTGTGATCTTAGGCAAGTGAGTTAACCTCTCGGGGCCTCTGTTTTTCATTGTGAACATGGAAATGATGCCAACCTCGGGAGATGGCCAGGGAGGTTACAGGAAATGGTGTGCATTCCATGCCTGGCTCTAGTGGGAGCCGAACAAATGCTAGTTTCCCCTTTGTAAATAGGAAATATCGTGGGAGAGAGGGCACCACGGGAGCAATGAGCTTCGCCTGCTTTGGGAAGACGTATACACAGAATGTAACACTTCACTTTTAAAATAAGAATACTAGTTGATACTGTTTATTGAATGTCCACAACATGCCAGGTGTTGTCCTAAGCACCTGATGAACATGATCCCATTTAATCCTTATATTAACTCTCTGAGGTTTTTACTATTAGTTTCCTCACTTTACAGGTGAAGAAACTGAGATAAATAGCATGCCACAGACCAAGTGAGCGACAGAGTTAGTGTTCATCTCAAGTCCATGCAGCTCCCTCACTCACGCTCCTGACCTCTGTCTGATGCTGCCTTTGCATGAATTGGCCTTGACATGTGAATTGGTGATCACTAGGCAGAGGCACTGTTTGTGTCCACGAAGCAGCCGGAGCAGCTGGTGCTGGCACAAAACCTGAGGCCCTGAGGCCGCCTCGAACTCACCCAAGTTCATCTAGGCCCTCACCGCCTCATTACACCAGACACCATCGTGGTGGGTGTCTTCCACAAAAGGCAGGATGGCTTCTTGCAATCTAAGCCACTGGCAAGGGGTACTGTTCATTCTGCACACAGTAGGTCATTAACGCTCACAGGAGGTTTGTCTTAAGACCTTTGCAAATTCCAAATGTGCATATTTCTTCCTATATAGTGAAGCAGAGTATACCTGAGAAGGAATATCCAGTGACCTCTTGACCCTAAATGAGAGTTTCGGTTATTATTGAGAGTTACCATTTATTGGGTGTTTGCTGTGTACGAGACACTGCTGGGCATTTTTTGTATATTATCGCATTTAACCATCACCGCACATGAGAAAAACCAAGGCCCAAGGTCACATAGCCAGGAAGTATTGGACCCAATGTTGCGTGGCTCCAGCGGGGAGGAGGGTTAGATTCACTCTTCCAGATATGGGCTCACTTTCTGCAAGTCGTGTGATGAAAATGCATTCCTCAGTAGAATTACATCCTGCTTACACAAAGTCTTTCTAAACTGCAAATCCACGTCAAGGGGTTCCCGCTGTAGGAATCAGTCCTCTTTGAGTGCCCTGCTCCGCGCTCAGCTACTTTCCAATGAATAGTGAACACTGTCGTTAGCAGTTACCAGCACCGCAGCTCTGCCCTGCCTCCAGCTCATGCCCAGGCAGGACTGCCCTGCGGTTTCTGATCTAAAATCTAAACCCCCACCCGCCAGAGTTAACCCACTTTCTTCTACTCCCTCCACCACCTGGCCTTCGCAGTCACCCTGGGAAAAGTACAGAAAGGTCAGATTGTGTTTAACTTGCCTGGTTGTTTTTAGTCCCACGTGAGGTGCTGAATAAGATAGTCCTTGAGTGTGAGGACCTCTGGCGGGGGGAGAGGTGAACAACATGCTAACACCGGGAGGTGGGAACCATGATAATGTATCTGGTGCCAAAGAGAGCGTGTTAACTCTCTGGAGGAGGTCCGTGACGGCGTCCCCGAGCACGGGACTCTAAGGCTGGTTTTGGAGAATGAGTAAGAGTTTTCCCCATGAAGGGAAAGGGGACACTCCAAGCAGGGGGAACCCGGTCAGGCAGGCTCAGCCCCGAAACAGAACTGCTTGCTGGGCCACTGCGAGGGCTTGTCCTTTGTGGCTGACACACGGGAGGAGAGATAATGAGGTTAGGGCAGAAAAGGAAGGGAAGGTGACGCAGAAATGGTTCGCAGGAGCTGGATTATAACAGAGCTTGCCCGCCATGTGAAGGAGTCTTACCCTTTAAGCCAGTGTTCCTCAAGCTTTCCACTACAGGACCCCCCAAAGCGGTAAGTAGTACAGGCACGGAGGTGTTTGAGTTCCAACTCTCTTTAAAAGTCTTGCCTTTCAAATCATGTGATTCTTGCATTCTTCATAGAATGAAACTTGAGGAAGCGGTAACTATTCCGTTGCTCCTTCACGCTGTTTCCTCACAGGGACACTGCCCTCCCCCCCCCCACCCCAGCCATGCTCAGAAGTCACTTGAGCCAGTTTGAGAAGGACAGCCACGGGATTGAAGCAGGGGAGGGATGTCATAAGATTTATCTTTGGAAAGGGCCTTCTAGCAAAAATGTTGCGGGTGGGTCGAATACAGGAGAGACAGGAGGCAGACAGAGCAAGTGGGAGGCTCTGCCATAATCCAGGCAAGAGATGGGAAAGGTGATGGAGATAAAGAAGCAGCAAAGATCTGAGAGGCAGTTAAAGGTGGAGTAGAAATACTGGAAGACTGTTCTGGTGTAGGGAGTTGGTGAGGAGACGCGGGTTAGGATCTCCCTCAGGTTTTTCTTGGACAGTGATGTCATTGTGAATAATAAGAAACATAAGAAAGGTAGGTTCTGGCCCTGGCTGCTGTGGCTCAGTGGATTGAGCGCGGGCCTGTGAACCAAAGGGTCGCCGGTTCAATTCCCAGTCAGGGCACATGCCTGGGTTGCAGGCCAGGTCCCCAAATGGGACTTCGGTGGGACCTCGGTGGGACCCCAGTGGGTGCTCAAGAGGCTACCACACAATGATGTTTCTCTCCCTCTTTTTCTCCCTCCCTTCCCCTCTCTCTAAAAATAAATTAATAAAATCTTTTTTTAAAAAAGAGAGGTAGGTTTTGGGGGAAAGGGTGAGTTTATGCCCTCTGAGTTCGAGATTCCGGAGGGACATGGGGTTGGACATATCTGGAGGGCAATTACGTACGCAGGTCTGGCAGTTGGAAGGACTGGTTGGAATGGACATACAGATCCAGAGTCAAGGTAGTAGATGAGACCACAGATGGAGTATGAGAGGAAGAAATAGAGAATAAACTGAGATGGGGACCCTGGGAACCATCATTGTCTAAGGGAAGATTAGGGAGCAAGGGAAAATGAAAAAAAAAAATGTCAGAAGTCAGGAGGGCCCACGGCTCCCTGGGAAGTGGCCAGTTCCAGGGCCGGGGCAGGGAGGGGACAAGATGAGCCTGAGACATCTTGTGCCAGGAAGCAAGGGAACGGTCTAAGAATGACGGGACAAATCCAACGGACCGAGGAGCTTGGAGTTGCTTTCACTGGCCAAATCTCTGACAAATTGAGCACCGAAACAAGTAATCCTTGGAAAGGATTATAACCAGCTTGGCGGGGGGTGGGGGGGCGGGGATCCATGTCAACACTGAAATAAATAAATAGTTGTGAGTCCAAGCTCTAAACCAGGACCTGGCAGCAGTGTGCCTGGCTGGGTTTGAGAACTGCTGTGTGTGCATGCTGCTTTTATCCTCTTCGAAATGATGATGTCTGTAGCAATTATCCTGTCTGTGCCACTAGAATATGCTAGGTGTGCATGGGCAAATAAGGTCTTTTTACTTCCCAAGCCTTCAGATCAGCAGGACTGGCACTCGAGGAGTTAGAGGCAAGGAGCTGGACCTGAGGAGCCCTGTCCACACCGCGACCTGAGTTCGATGATGAGATCCTGGACTTTAAGTTGACGCTATTATGGAACGAGACTTGGGGCGTCTTGAGGGAGGGGATGAGTGTATTTTGCATTGAGTGGGTGTGAATTGGTGTCATCAGAGGGTAGAGCATGGCAGATCCTATTTTCCAAAGACAACTTCAACAATGTCTCCCATCCACATGCTCTTAGGTGGCATGGACATTCTTCCCATTGAGAGATGGGGTCTATGTTCCCTCCCCTTGATATTAGTTAGACTTTTATGGTTTTCCTCAGGATAAGGCAGAAGTGATGTCTGAGGCTGTTATAAAAAGGGATGCCGGAACCAACCAGCTGAGCTCTTCCTGAATTCCCATCCCACAGAAAAGGAGATAATAAAATGGTGGTTGTTTTAAACCACTAAGTTGGAGTGAACTATTTTGTAGCAATAGCTAGCTGGCATATGGCGAAATGTCAACATGGTGGAGAACTTAGGTGAAGCGTGTGCAGAAATGGTCCTCTGTCCCATGTGTGGTGACTGGGTGGAGCTATTGGGATCATAGTCTCTCCTTGGGATTCCTCAGCGTAATCTACACCACCCAAGTCGAGACCTGCAACCACGGGGCTGAGCTGGCACTTCAGAATGGACAAGCAAAGTAAACTGAGTCTGAAATTTTCACACGTGTCTGTAGCACCCAGACACCCTGTAGGTACACTTAGGAACACCTTCATTTCCCCAGCTCCGTGGCTAACAAAAAGTGTAGCCTGGGTTTTCACTCTCCTGACCCCGTGATTTGTCCTGGGAATTGTCCTCTGTGAGGAACCCTTCCCTTTCTGAGAGTTGCCTTGGATGGGAGGAGAGGGACTTGATTCAGCATAGACTATGTCCCTCTCTCTCTCTCTCTCTCACTCTTTTTTTTACTCTATTTGTAATCAGCTATCTTCTCCTTCTCCCCTGAGAACGCAAGCCCAGCCAGAGCCCACTGACACCAATATTCCTGGGGTGGAACCTCTGAGAGCTAGACAGGGCGGCATGGGGAAGAATGCTGGCCTATGAATTCTTAGTTCTGAGTCATTCCAAGAGAATGCAGCATCTCCAGCATTTCAACAAGCCCAGCAGAATCCAGTGATGTTCATTCACCCAAAGGGCTCCATCCAAACTGGGTTAGAAAGCGATAGAATGGTAAGGTGTGAAGAGGCTCCTGATTATAGCAGGTGGCAGGAGTCACGGAGGAGGTCAGTACCCAGTGAGGAAATTTACTTAATGGAAGCATTTGGGATATTGCAGAAGGGAGACTAGCTAGAGGTGAGGATTCAGGAAATCAAGAATGCCAGAGTCTCAATTAATAGATGACCAGAGTTTGGGCATTAAGATGGAGAGCTAAGGAAGTGAGAGAGTTATAATAGTAGCAGTAGTGCTTAAAGATTAAGTATGTGTAAAGATTATAGGGAAAATGTTTATTGAGACTCGAGGGCAGTTAGGTCAGAGAAAGTGAGGAAGAATGAAAATCTTTTTTTTCCTTTTTACCTTTCGACCCCCTTCACCCATTTCTCTGGGGCCAAAGAAAGTGTTTAAAGAATCTTTGAAGAAAATCTTTGTCTTCACTTGATTCAATTACATAAACACCTATTGGAATTCCACAATGTATTCCATTCTGTGCCCCAGATGCTGAGGACAGAACTCCTGTCCACAAAGGGCATATAGTCTGACTGGGGACAGACATGTAAACCAAAGACAATACTATAGAACGTGAGTACAGAGGTGACTTCTTTATATCCATGGAAGTCGGGGCTGAAGGAGGGAGAGCCAGAAGTCATCTGCACAAAGAACCGGAAAGGGAGTGAGCAGAGTGGCACCCCGGGCAGGACACTGAAGGACAGTAACAGTGGGCATGGACAGGAAGAGGAGGGATCTAGAAGAGCTGGGGAGAGGTGTAAAAGCAGACTTGGACTAGGGAATTCGGGAACACCATGAACAGATTAAGCAGGGAGCTGGTTGCGAGGAGGTAGAAACTGAACCAGCTAGTGGGCGAGATGAAAAAACAGAAATTGTTGACAAATGCATTGGGAGAGAAACGTTTCTTAGCTCGATTTAGGAGTATAGACTTTCTGGTAGGAAATAAGGAATATTTAATACAAGTAGAGGAAAATTGAATTTGGGGATTAGTGTAACAGGCTGTGATTCAAAGCCATGAACCGAAAGTGGAGATAATACCTGGCCTTAGCCCTCGTGTTATTGAAATAGAAGAAATATTCTCCACTTTTTCCTTTGCAGTAGCTGTGAGACAGATAGGAATCCGTCATATGGCTACTACGGAATCAGGTATAAGGGGTTGTTTCTTCTGTGATTAGTTAGGCTTGGTGAAGGAATTGTTACCCTGTTGCTAAGGAAAAAGGAAGGGGCTGTTCCTGGTTGCTATGGTGACAAGGTAAGAGCGTTCCCTCGGTACCGCGGTAAATTTATGAAGCTGGTTCTTCTCCTCGTTGCTATGGCAATCTAGAAGGACTGTTCACGGCGCCCCCCACCTCCCGCCGCCGTTGCTAAGACAAGGTGGAGGTAGGGGCTGTCCTTCCCTGGCCGCCTGGTTGCCTTGGAGACGGCGGGTGCTCTGGCCCCGCCCCGCTCGGACTGACAGCGGTGGCCGCATCGCGCCTGCGCAGTGCTCTCGTCCCCCGCAGTCTCTGTGCGTTGAAGCCGGAGACCGCGGCGGCCTCTGCTAGGACCCTCCGCCCCGGAGCCGCCGGCCGGAGCCGCAGCCTCAGCCGCAGCGCCCCCGCCGCCTGTCCCCTACCCCGCCGCCTCCGCCGGAGCCGCCTCGCGCACTGTGAGTCCGGGCCGAGGCGACGGACGCCGTGGGGCTGAGTCAGCGGGAGGCCCGGGCCCGGGCTGGGGGAGGGGAACCGGGCTGCCCCCTCGCCTCTCCACCCGCGCCCCCGCCCCCCAACCTCGTCTCCCTCCGGTCCGCCTCCGTCCCTGCATCCCGCTCTCCCCGGCTCCTTGCGGCCGCCGCCGTCAGGCCTTCGCGAGCCACTCCCCCTCCCTTCCCTTCCCTCTAGACCCACCTCGGGGGTCCTTCTCCACGAGATGCGGCGCTGCCCGCACCTCGGCCCCGGCCTGGTTTGTCCCCCCAACTGCCTCCCGTCCGCCCTTGTTCCTTCTCCTTACTCCTCGCGGGCCTGACATCTCCGGCCTCTCTGGTTTTCCCCAGTGCTATGCCAGAAAAAGAGTGACAAGGGAGAGAGCGAGGGGAGACTTGGGGGAGGGGGACAGTCGGCCTGCCCAAACCTCGGGGCCTCAGGTTTCCTACTCACACGCTCCTGCCCTAGCTGGGGCGGGAAGCAGGTCCGGACAGTTCTCACTGGCTGAGAGCTCGTGGGGCTTTCGGAATAGATTTTGCTGAGAAGGGTTCAGTCCCGCCGTGATCTGTTTAGTGAACACCGGCTAGTCACGGTGGCCCGCTAGTGGGCTGAGTATTGCCTTGGCGGGTGCCGTGGAGAGGGAGTGGAGGGAGGGGGAAAGATTGCGTGTGGGAGCTGAAGTTCCTGCGCTTCCGGTGTGTTGTTGTGAATAAGCATCTTGCAATACTCTTTGAAAGGCTTTTTCCCCCCTGTAGAATCACCCTGGTATATCGTGAGGTTTGGAAACAGGCCTGATACCATCCGTAGCAAGTGCTTACAGTTTGTATGTTGAGGGGTTGTGGCAGAACTTGATCTCTGATGCCCCGTGAATTCCATGGGATAACCCCTTGGGTAATAGTGAGTTTTAACATAACATGTGCCGATTGGAAAGGAACCGAGGTTTCTCGGAGGCCTGTACCCCTGGCCTCCTGCAGCTGTGAGTCTTTGTGGGGGTTGACACCTGATAGGGGTTCTAGCATATTTGGATGATTCCCTGGGTTATGTTTGCTCCCCATCCACCTGCCCATCTTGCATTCCCTGATCTTGGGTTAGTGGAAGATCCCGAAATGTTTTTCCAGCAGAAATCGAGCTGAAGTCAGAGTTGTTGTCCACAGCTGGAAGCTGTTTCTTAATAAACGTGCCTCAACTCGAGGGCTCCTAACTACTGTGTGTGCACCTCATTGCCAAGTTCCTTTGATTTTTTTTTCCTGACTTCCAGATTTCTTGTATTGTTAGAAAATATGCGTAAATATCAAGCAGTTAAACTCTACGTGAGGCTTTGTGGTTTTGTACTCCAGACTGCAAAAGAAGTGGGTGGTTTACTCCTAAAATTCATGCTGAAGGAACCTCTCATGTGGAGTTTCTGGAATTGCGAACAGTGAGAAATAACGATTTTGCTCCTTGAGTTTGCTCACTCATGGCCTATTGGCAGCCTCCTCAGAGCCACTCCCCACCCCCATGCCCATCAGATTAGTTTACAGCAGCAAAGACGGCTGTTGCCCTAGTTTTAAACATAGAGATGGAGTTCAGGAAAACTACAGCCCCCATGCAGCGGCGCAGTTTCTTCTGCTTCGAATGCCAGTCTGGGGTTTGGCGGGATGCACCTGCCCGTGGGGCGATGGGAACTGTGGGGCCTGAGAGTTACATTCCTTCGGTGTGGTCCTCGCTGTGTCACATAGCTCACGGAAATACCCGGGCAGGGCAGGAGCAGACAGCTGTGCCGGAGAGCTGCTCCTCCTGGGCCGAGAGTATTTTGGGAATCAGCAATATCACTGGGGTGGAGGGTTGTGAATTAAGAAGCAAGAAAATGTGTCAAGGCCAGATAGATCAAGAGGGTGTGAGTAAAATGTTCTCTTTCCAATTTGCTGTGGGATAGTAAATTTTCAGAGCATCACATGGGTTTTTATATGGCTAATTTGCCTTTGAAACCCATACCAGTGTTTTATGAGATAATGATGGAATGCCTTTTAAAGTGCTACTATTGGGAAACAGGACTAATACCGTCTCTTACATGTTACCTATACAGTTGTTACTGAACGTAATTGTTAAGATTGGGGAGAGGGACATTATTTGAACCAAGTAGTTGAACCAAGTTAGAACTACATCTGTGTAATCTATGTTGTGGTTTTTTAGGACTATATTTCCTTGGCTCTAAGACACACCAGCAATTTACCAACACCTTTTAGGTAAAATAATTGAACACTATCAGATCAACGTATATATTGTTGTTCTAAGGTGCATCCTAATTTCTGGAACATGAAAACAGCCAGTGACTGGCAAGACTTGAAAGAGGGATTGGTGTGTCTTAGGACTGAAAGAGAATGATATTTATAACATTCCTGGTTGTGTGCTGATGCCATTACTTACTTAGCATCCTGAGATGCATGCATTGTGAGGACAGATTTGTGCAAGTCCTTCCCCCAAGCCACGCATCTACGATGATTGGCTGGCATTAGGCGTGGCAGTTGGCTTCTGAACAGTGGAAAGTTCCCATGTGGGGATCTAGCCCAGTCCCTTAATGGTACCCTCCTGAAGCTGAGCGAACTACCTGGGAGCAATGTCTCATGAGTTATACTTGGATTTAGCCAAGCAACATCTTTCACAAGCCGAACAGAAAATACAATTTTTGTAAACCAGAATGCGTCTGCCCTGATCTGTTTATAGACACATTTGTAAATATCCTAAGACATATGTGCTTCTCCCTTAGGAGGTTAAAAGTGGAGGGGACTTCCAATGGTATAGTTCAGTGTCCTTATATCCAGATTTTGACACGAGACACCAAAAGTTACGTGGCTTGCCCAAGGTCACCCAACTAATGGAGCAAGTATGTGAAAACACTGTAAGCTGTGTAGACTATGCAAATAAACATTGGTGGTTATTAGTGGCTGAGTCAGGATTAGATCCCAGATTGCCAGACTAGATCTATTCTGCAGCACCATGTTGCTTCATCCCTCATGTTTAATATTCCAGAGGGTTTTATTAAAAATAATTTAGTCATCTTTAATTAGCCCTGTAGACAAGGGCTTGTTTTATTGTCTGAGATGTTGCAAAGCCAGGCAAAATTCAGTGTCCCATTGTCTAATTAAATGTTTACTCCTGCCACCTTAAAAATAACAATTTTGCCTTACGCTTTTCGAATTCAGGAAGGTGGTTCTTTTTTGAACCTGCATCATCTAACATAAAGCAAAGGTGAAGGTGGGTGTTTGAAGCCCTCTTAACTTTGTATCTGCAAGGCTGCTGCATTCCAAAAAGTAAGGCAGAGAGGAGGAGGGGGCTGGATTCTCTTCCAGCTCCCAGAATGTAAGCTTCTTTAGTTCCTGGAAGCCACAGGGAGTTCGGATCCCACTCCAGTCCTTCACTTCCTGGCTGTGTGGCCTTGGATGAGTTATGGATCCTCTGAGTACTGATTTCCTCACCTGCCGGCTTGGAAATAACTGTTTTATGTGGTGGTTGTGAGGATTAAATGAAAGAAAGTATATAGAGTACCTGCTTAATAAGAAGCAGCAATCATTATTTTATATTACTAAACTATACAATAAAAAATAATGCTTTCAGAAATTTATTGTGACTTAAACCCATCTTGGACCCTCAATTCAGCAGCTCCCTCTCCCAGCAGCCCTCTCGGTGTGTTTGACATGCACAGAGAGATTTGTCCCGTGAAGATCTGGCACTTGCAGTGTTATTTCAACTGCCAAAATAAGAGTATATGAAATGCCCCTTTGTCTCCATGTATTCAGCTGACCTGGTTGTCTGAAAGACTGGCAGAGCTGGAGCCGTGGACTGGAAGGGCACAGACTTGGTGTGTTTGCACGCGGGGTGGGGGCGGGTGGTCCTCCAGTTAGGGAGGCCAGTCTGGGGAGTGATCTTAACTTGAAATGGACAAGCCCCTGAGCTCTTGCTTGTGAGTAAAGCTCACATGGCCTGCATCTACTACCGGAGGTGAAGCTTTAATCTGCGACTTTGCTCAGATCAGCTTCTGCATCCAGGAGACCTGGAGGGCCAGGGGAAGGAGCCATCCATCTTCCGAGGGAAACCTACTCGCTAGTGAGCAGAGGGAAAGGGAGGTCATTTTGGATGGCAGCGATTCCAGACGGGCTCAAGGCAGACTACCAAGTAACTAATGAGCCAGGGCCATTCAGATGGGAGAACACAAATGAGTTTAAATTCCTGTAAATTTCATGAGGCAAGAAAATATCCAGGAATAGCATCCAAAGACTGGAAGAAAACAGAAAAAAGGAAGCACAGTAGCGTTTACCTCTGGGAAGTGGGATTTGGTTGTGGAAGAGGGAAAAAGAGACTCAAAGGGGGACTTTTACTTTATGTCTGCTTTTATATGTGAATTTTTACAAGAATCATGTATGCTTTTGCATTTTAATGAAGACCAATAGAATTGGTAGTGGCTGTTTTTCAATAGATATGTTTTTATATAAAAGAAGCAGTTGCCTTTTCTTGGAGCCTGCAGTGCATGCGGCAGGTAGGGTCAGACTGCTTTCCTTGAGCAGGCCGAGCCAGTTTTGCATCACACCAGGCTCTCGGGGGATGGCAGGACCCTCCAGCGTGGCCAGTCCCAGCACACTCCAGAATTGACCTCCTGCCTCGACACCTCTTCCTAGTCTTCTCATTTTCTTCTTGAGAATAGTCTCCTCCTCCTCTTGACCAGTTGAAATGATCGTTACTCTTTTGATAAACTAATTTAATTTTCCACTATTGATGAAAAGAGCTTCAGACTATATGAGCATATGGTCTTTATGAGAAACCCACACCTCTTACTTAACATCAGGAGGGCTTGAAGCTTAAAGGAACCCCAGCAGAAGTGCTGGCACACTGTTACGGAGGCTGCGTTTTAGATACAACTTGGCTGATAGAGCATACTTTCCACACAGAGATTTGTTAAGTGCTTCGCTTAAGAATTACTGATAAACTAAGACAACTTTATTAAATATTATTGGGCTTTTAATCATCTCATATATTGGTTATTTATGTTTCCTAGCCAGATGTCCTGTTTATTATAGAAAGATAACACACCTATCATTTGGACACGTGTTCACTTACCCAGGAATGAGGACGGGTTATGCTGAGTAACCCATGTTCCATCAGCCGGCCTTCCCTTGGGCCAAGAGCACAAATTCGTGTGACAGTTGGCTAAGGTTGGTGAGGCACCCTGTGGCCAAGATGGTTTTTTCTCTCTGTAGAGTCGCCTCGCCAACACTGGCCCACGCCCTGGATTCTGTTCTAAGATGCATCTTGCCCTACCAACTTTGCTAAACTTTTTAGCATAATATCAATGTTTTGAAACATTTCATTTGCCTGAAGTAAAGAAAGACTTGGCCTATCTGAAATGTGTTGACTCCTTGTAAGATTATTTTTTTCTTGAAACTGATTTCTATATATAAGAAATACATACCACTGTGTGATATTTTTAAATAACCAAGCAAGAATTGTGGCTTCGAATCTGCTCAGTAATTTTGACAATATATACCAAAAGCTTTGAAAAGACACATATCCTTAGAACAGAAATTGTCGTTCCAGGAATATTTAGAAAACCAGAGGTGTATATAAAAATACTTGTATAAGGATTTTTGCTAATGCAGCAGTATTAATAATATCAAACACTTAAAACAACCAAAAGGGTCAACAATTAGGGATTGGTTAGGTTCACCTAGATAAAATATTACACAAGCATTAAAAAGCCTCTAGAAGAATGTTTATTGATATCAGAAACTTTTGATGTAATCAATGAAAAAGTAGCATGTAAAATAGGATGTCAAGAATGATACCATTTTATTTATTTATTTATTTATAGAGAGAGAGAGGAGGAGGGAGGGAGAAAGAGAGGGATAGAAACATTGATGTGTGAGAGATACATCCGTCAGTTGCTTTTCACGTGGCCCCCACTGGGGACCTGGCCCGCAACCCAGGCATGTGCCCTGTCTGGGAATCGAACCGGCAACTCTTTGGTTTACAGGCTGGCACTCAATCCACTCAGCCAGGGCTCAAAGGTGTTTCCTTAAATAGCTATTTCAATTCCTTTTGGAGAGAGAGTGTGCCTGAAGTACTATTGTGTGGGCTTAAAAACAGCCTAGAAACTCCCAAGTCCATCCATCCAAAGTCATCTGTCTTGACTCAAATGAGATTTAAAAAGATTTGTGAACAGAAAGTGTCTTAAGATAGTTTACTTTGTCTCCTAACTTTTACTGCTTCGATTTATCAGAATTTCTTGGGTTTTAGTAAAACTCTATATACCAGAGGGCTGTTTTTGAGTGGGCTTTTGTCCCCCGTTTCCTCAGATTCCCTGCATCCCCGGTTCCCCATGTCTCAAGGACCTGATCTGAGACTTTCGTGTCTGGTGGCTGTGTTTGTGTCTGAACTATCTATTTGGAAAGACTGTGTCCAGGCCTACTCCAGCCACCTCCCTCCCTTTGCCCTTGGGTGTGTTCTGACCAGTCATCAGCTCAGAGACCCCTTTTCTTCCAGGGACAGAGAAGGTCGAGTGCCCGCCAGTGGCAACCTGATGGGCAGAAGCCCTCTGCAACGACAGGCAGGACACCTCCTCCTTTGCTACACCTGGTTCCTAGCGGTCCTCTTGCCTCGCTTCCCCATCCGCACACATGCTGTACATTGCCTCGATGGCCCAGCCCAGTCCCGATCCCTGCCTCCTACCGGCGGTGGAGTCTGCCCAACTCTGAGCACTGGGGACCTGCGCCTTGGAGTTGAGGGCCCCATGGCCAGTCACACAGCTCAGTCTGCACTGTGATAGGTGTTTGCTAAGAAGAATCTGCCTCTTCTTGCCAGTGGTTCTGACTACCCAACACCTGTGCCGAGTGGGGTGGAGGCCTTCCCTGCCGCCTGGGGTTATTAGTGAGTAAGTCTTTAGGTATGGCTGCTGGAGACGCTCCGCCCCCTGAGAGAGTGGCTGTCAGAGGGGTGTTGTGGGTGTTGTCGTCCTGGTCACCTTGTCATTTAACTGTGAAATCGTAGCTGCTCTGAGTCAGCAAGATCCTGGCTGGACTAACGTGTGTCGTATGCGAGAGGGGCAGGCCCTGGACCACTGGATGAAATTAAATACCCTTTCCCATAGGAGGAGTGTTTCGCTGAGCGCTTATCTCCGGTGGTGTAGTATGTACTGTGCAGCCAGACTTTTCTGCAGCACCAGACACTTGGCAGGGAGCCGCCCCCCAGCCCCCTTCCCTGCAGATTCTAGCCACTTATCAGGGACTCTGATTTAGTCTCTGATCTGTTCTGATTTTAGATGGGTACTGTTCACAGCAGCAAGCTCCCAGGGTTGGCATCCTATTAACACCTTTCAGTGACAGGGCCGCTGCTAAGAATGGAGAGGTGTCATGCTGGCCCCAGAATAGCAAGGTGCAATGTTTTGAGGCTTGATAAGACTTGTATTCCCCAGAAAGTATAGTTTCCAGGTTTATAGGTTATTCATATAAATTTGCTTATTGTCTTCACAAGGCCCATCCTAAGTACACCCTAAGCAAGTACCCTCCAAGTCCTTCTGTTTTGTGTTCCTAATCACGGTGGGGTGTGAAGGAAATGAAATTCAACCCCTGTCTACGAGGAGACGGCAGTCTGGTTTGGAAGATAAGATGGATGGGTGGAATGGTTCGTGTGTACGACATCAGATGTCATGAATACATCTGTGGTGCTTATTGTATGAGACACAGTCTTTGCCCTTAAGACACTCAGCTGACACTGGTGAGTGAGCTGGACGCGAAGGCATATAAGTCACTCCCACACAGGGGGGTGGGAGCTCCAGCAGCGACGGCAAGGGTGCTGTGGTAACCCAGGAGGAAGAGTGGTCCTGAGCCTGTGAGCGCCAGGAAGGCCTCAGAGAGGGAGACACCCAGGAGCTGAGGGTGCGGGGCGATGCGGGATCCTGGTGAATGTGTAAGAGAGTTCAGGCCAAAGAAATGAAAAGAACAGTGTGTTGTGTGTCGTTGGTACTATACAGTCTAGTTCAAAAAGGATTCTGAGAGGAAAATAATCTTTGTGAACTGGGGTAATCAGAACAGATGTCACAAAGGACGCAGAACCCGAGCTTGCCCTGAAAACGAGTAGACGGGACACCAGGGAAGGCTTTCCACGGCGCAGGCGCAGCCTCCGCGGAGGGAGAGCAGGAGTGCGCGTGCTGCGGTCCGGTCAGGAGGTCGCCTCACCAAAGTGCGGGTGTGAGCTGGTTTTGAGTTTGGGACAACATTGGTGACATTAACCAGAAGTTAGGAAGTTGAAGAGACAGTTTGGAGATGAGTTTAGTTCTAGACATGGAGAACTAGAGGTGGCAGTTGGAGACACTTGTGGCTGGGTCACACAGAACCGGAAGCTGAGGGTAAGGCTGGGATGGAGCCGTGGGTGTGGGAGTCAACAGCACAGGAGGGACGGCTTCCCCGGAAAGGGCTCTCTCCAGAGGTCTTGGGTACAGAACACAAAGCAGAGCTCGGAATAGTAAACTTTGAGAACTGTCCATAATTAGGAAAAAAGTAGAGATGTGGGGACCTTAGTCGCAAGGGAAGAGAAGGTACTGAGGGCTTCAGGGCCACCAGTTTAACTAGCCTGGAGGATTTATCCAGAAGCAAACATGGTGACTGCTACCACCGTCAGCCCAGTGCACACACTGGGGGTAGAAGCCAGGCTGCACAGGGTTAACGGGGACATGGGCAGAGAGAAAGTAGAGGCAGTGGATGGTCGCCAGACAACTGCTGCAGGGAAGGGAGGAAAAATAGTAACCAGAGCAGTAGGATCAGATTTCTTATTTATTTACTTGTCTATCTATCTATTTAGTTCCATAGAGAGAGGGGAAGGGAGGGAGAGAAACATCACTTGGTTGCCTCTCGTGCACTCCCCAACCTAGAGACCAAACCCGCACCCCAGACATGTGCCCCGACCTGGAATCGAACCGGTGTCCTTTCGCTTTGTGGAATAATGCCCAACCAACTCAGCCACAGCAGTCAGGGCAGGATCAGACTTTTTATTGTTATAAACAATTCTGTTTGTTGTTAGAAAACATACAAGATTGTAATAAGCATGTATTTTGTTTATATATATCAATATTTTATGCATAAAATGTGCTTCATCTGCAGATTTCTCTATATCAACATAATTCATATTCGTCACTCCAAATATCCCATTCCTTCCATGGTATCCCATCATACTGATATCCAAGTATGCTTAACCACCAATCTGGTATTGGGAAACTGGGGTATTTCCAACATTTTGCAAGTGTAAATATCTCCGCTGTGCACATCACTGTACAAGTTGCTTTTCTTTTGTGGGTTATTTCTTCAGGACACATCCCACAACGTGGAATTACAGAGGCAAAGGGTACACTCAGTGTCGCTGTTGGTTTTTTATTGCGATGTAATAGACTGTAACATTTGTTGGTTTCAGGTGTACAACATGGTGCTTCAATATTTGTACATTCTGTGAAATGATCACCACCATAAATCTAGTTAACACCCATCACCACACAGCTACCAATTTCTCTTTCTTGTGATGAGAACTTTTAAGATTTATTCTCTTAGCAACTTTCAAATATATAATACAGTATTGCTAACAGTGGTCCCCATGCTGCACATTATATTCCCGGGACTTAGTTACCATTTTTTTTTTAAATGAAGTTTTTTTTTTTTTTTTTAAGATTTTATTTATTTATTTTCAGAGAGAGAAGGGAGGGAGAAAGAGCAATGTATGGTTGCCTCTCACATGGCCCTCACCAGGGACCTGGCCCACAACCCAGGCATGTGCCCCAACCGGGAATCGAACCGGGACCCTCTGGTTCCCAGCCTGCGCTCAATCCACTGAGCTACACCAGCTGGGCCTTAGTTACCATTTTATAACCGGAAGTCTGTACCTTGTGACCACTGTCACCCACTTCGCCCCCCCACACCTCTGGAAACCACCATTCTTTTCTCTGCATCTCTGAGTTGGTTTCACGTATAAGTGAGATCATACGGCATTTGTGTTCCTCTGTCTGACGTATTTCACTTGGCATAAAGCCCTCAAGGTCTATCACGTCACACACGTCAAGATTTCCTTCTTTTTATGGAAGAATAATACATGTATATATACATGTGCATATATGTGTGTGTGTGTGTGTATATACATATATACACATACATACATACATATATCACATTTTCTTTTATAAGATCACCAGGAACAGAATTATTTATGAGCCAGGTGGGGGTGTTAGTCACTTTTACAATGTAACTTTATTATTATGTATTTATTTTTAGAGAGACAGGAAGGGAGGGAGAAAGGAGAGGAACACTTCGATCGGGAATCGAACCAGTGAACTGTTGGTTCGCAGGCCAGTGCTTGATCCGCTGAGCCACACCAGCCAGGGCGCATCTTTATCCTTTCACCCATCAATGAACACTTAGGTTGCTTCCATGTTGTTGTTGTTTTAAATATGCTTATTATACGTTGTTCTTCGTCATGATCCAACCAACTTACAATTAGAGTAAGAGTTTGGTATTGATATAGAATGATTTCTGATAATAAAGAAAAAGGCAAAAAGAGTTGAGGAAAATAATCCAGGTGCAAGAGAGAAAGGGAGCACAGAGAAATGACCTTGAGGACACTGGGGAGGAGGTAACTTTGCAGGGGAGGGGAGGGGTCCCTTCCTCTGAGACTGGTAGGAGTGGGTGCAGCTCTTTCTACCCCTCACTTGTAGGGCAAAGTCCAGCGGGGGTGACTGGAGTTCCTGCTAAGAAAAGACCTTTTAGCCCTTGCTGAGGCAGGGGTGAGGGCCTGAAGGCCTGAATGAACCACTGTGAGAAATGTGCCTGGGCATAAGCGAGATGAATAAAAGTCTTGTTGCCAGGGTAAGGGCTGGGTTGGACTCATGAATTCATAATGGGCTAAGTCTCTGAAGTCCTTTCGCCTGGAGAAGCAGCCGTGAGTGACGAAGCATCAGGATGCGGGGGGTTGCTTGGCACGTTTGGGGCAGGGTTCCTAAGGAGGCAGCATTGCTCATGGCAGTGAAGGCCGAAGGCTGGCCCTGAGGTCAGAGGTGGAAGGGCGTGCCTCTGAGACAGATCTGAGACAGGCGCTGGCTGTCAGCGGAATGAGGGGGCAGAGTAATTACAGGCTCCAGGGAGAAGAGATGCCCTGTCAGGAGGTTATGGACAGAGAAAGATTCTAATTTAAAAACTTGGGAGAGGCTGTGCTTACTTTTAATTATTTACTTTTGTGTAATGTTTGGATATTTTTTACATGGGCATGTATTACCAGTAACATTTTTTTAAACTAATAATTAAAATCTCAGGAGTAGGGCTGTGCCTCCAGGGTGTGGCGGGATTACTGGGAGCTTGATGAAGGAGAGGTGAAGGTGGAGGGGATCGCGGAGTCTGGCTGCAGAAGGGGCTGGAACTGGGAGGTGTCTCTACTTGTCAGCAGTAGCTCCCGTGGTCGAAGCTTGTCACTACGGAGCAGCCCCGAACCACCAGCCCCGCACAAATAAGGTTTAAAACCAGAGGAGGCAGACCTTCCTGGGCCTGGCAGTCATGTCTTCAATGTGCCGTGCGAAGGTCCGGCTGTTTCCGACCCTGACCAGCTGCCCCACTGAGCCAGCCCTCTCCGGCTGCTGGGAGGGAAGGCTCTTCTCCAGGTGGCAGGTGAAGCCCTTGCCCCGGCGCAGTGTTGTGAGTGCGGCTCCTATTCGGGCCTCTCTCGCCCCCTCCTTGCTGCTCCCTGCGGTGCACGGACCGAACAACTGCATACCACAGCCCTGTTTCTCTCTGGCCTGTTTTGAAACTTGGCCCAAGGCCTGTGCCTCCTCGACCCCTGTGTTTCTCACATCCTCCTAGACCATCCGCTTCGACCCTGACCCTGACTGACACCCTTGGTGTGGCCCGTATTTCACTTGCAGGGCTCACATTACCTTCGTGCTGCACAGGTCGAGCGTTCGTTTACATGGCTAACTGTGCACAGCAGTCATGGGGTGGAGAGCAGGGGACTGAGTGAGGTGGGAACGGGGAAACTCAGGGGTGGCATCAACGTGGGGAGACAGAAAAGTCGGGGCCAGTACTCAGCACTCTTTCCAGGCCCTCCGGCTGAGTCTCAGCCTTGCCCGGGCATTTTCCAAGCAGCCTTTCATTAAACCCCAGACTGAGCAGGAGCGTGGCTCCTTGCCAGGCCCCACCGAGGGAGCGAAAGGCGTGCCTGCGCAGGCCTCCAGCCAGGTGGGGTGGGCGCTAAGGTGATTGTTTGGTCTGGAGAATGAATGGGTTCTCCCTAACTCAGCCTCCCGCCTTTGTTCTTTTCCCTTCTCCTAGTCCGCTGGGTGAGAACAGTTAGTCCTTGACCCATAAGTGGTAAAATGGAGAGAAAGACCACATCTGATGGGCTGCAGTACTTTAAAGAACCGCGAACTTGGAGTTTGGAGACGTGGGCTTGGGGTTATGTGACCTTGAACAAATCACATCTCTCCTTGATCCCCAGTTTCCACTTCTGTAAAGTGAGGAGTCTTTGTATGTGCTGTTCCCTCTGCCTAGAACATTCTTTCCTGGCCTTTTTGGCTACTGTCCTTTGCCTCCCACGTCTCGGCTTTCCTGTCGTTCCCTCAGGGACTAGTTCCGTGGCCTGCGCCCCAGCTCCGCTCCAGGTTGGGGCCCCCATGACTGCGTCGTGTATCCCAATCATTAGTTCGCGTGCATCAGTCTATTGGGTGTAATTAGCATTTTTTAAAATTGAATTTATTGGGGTGACATTGGTTAATAAAATTATATAGGTTTCGAGTATACAATTCTGGACTATACCACCTGTATATTGTATTGTACGTTCACCACCCGAATCTAGTCTCCTTCCATCACCATTTATCCCCCCCTTTACCCTCTTCTGCCTTCCCCACCCCCTTTCCCTCTGGTCCTCACCATACCCTTGGTTGTGTCTGTGAGGTTTTTCTTTCCCTCCATAACCAGCATTTTTTAAATGAATAGACCAGAAAATACCAGTGCATTGCTTACAGTAAGAGTAAGAACTGTTTAATGAAACTTTGTTTTATTTTACTCATGTATATATGTATGTGCTGTGTTTGTATGTATATTGGACTGTAATGTAAAATGTATTTCTGACTAAAAGGTTGAAAGCCATCGCTTTTAAAACACTCCAGCTCTGTGTTTTTTCTCTATAGCCCTTAAGTATATATCATTATATACTTATTTGTATCATTGTTTGATTGCTGATTATCCAGTTCACTAGATAACCAGCTCTGTGAGCCAGAGACGAAGACTGACTGACTCGTTGGCATAAGGCCTAGAAATAGTTGAGGCTCAATAAGTAACCGCTGGATGAGTGTATTTCTGAGGGTATTTAGTTGTTGTCATCCGTAGTCTGTGAGGTGGTTCCTAGGAGTGAGTAACAGACTGCAAGGGCCTCCCACTCACCGAGCAGACAAGGGTACCAGAGAGAGTTCTTCGACTTCTCCGTCTCCGGGTTGGGGCGGCACTGGAAACCAGGAAGCCCACACCAGCTCCTCTCAGAGGGAGGGGGAGAAGAGGACACCTCTCCTCTACCCTATTCAGCAGGCCTCGCTTGGGCAGAGTTAACTCTCTAGTAAGGTGGAGACGTTCAGAACCCGAACTCACCACACAAACCATTCTGACGTAAAGGGGAAGTTGGCTTGTCTAGTGCAGCCTCTCCCAAGGGCTCGTTCCTGCTCCCCTGGGGATGGGCAACCAGATCCCGGCCCAGGAGCCCACTGGGCTCCACTGTGGACTCCAGAACTCCTTCGCCCCCCGCAGCACCCCCAACCCTGACAGCCAGCACTGCCGGAGAACTGATCTGCTTCCGAGGTGTCTGTCTGAACCGGCCAGTCTACAACAGGTGGAACGAGGACCTGTGCCTTCCCAGATGTGACAAGGCTCTGACTATAGCCCAGCGAACTTCCTGTGGCCTGGAAGGCTCCATCAGCAAGACCCAGCCGGGCTCTGCTCTGGCCCGGAACTGTTCTCGGATGTAGCAAAGGTCACAACTCAAGAGGCCTTATGCCTCTGAGGCCCTCTTGAGGGCACTGGGAGCCCAACCATAGCGCAGGCTTTGTCAGGAATATTCGGGAGGTCTCATTTGCCCCTTTCTCTTTAAAGCTCATCATTTGAACGGTCCTGCCAACATCGGGCTATTCTGTGGAAATTATGCTGCTTGCTTCCCAGAGCAGATAACCTCTTTGGGAGGGCGAGGGAGTAACTAGTTGTTTTAGAGCTCCCAGAGCTGTCAGCTGAAATAGCTCAATTTATACGTTGCTTTCAGCTTGATTTTCTGGAACCGACAGCCCCTCCCAGCAGCCTCTCCAAAGAGGCAGCCTGTCAGCTGTTTGGTGGAGCTTTCCCAAGCTTCGCCGAGCTGCAGTCGGGCTGTTGGGGGCAGGAGGCGAGATGCCCCGAGGACAGCTGACGAGCCTCTGCCCTCGGTCGGCCTGGAGCAGGAGCTGCCTCCGCCCTCTGGTCCCCTCCCCTCCGCAGGGACCTGGGGTTTGGAAAGAGATTGCTCAGACGGATGCGAAGTCCTCAGTTGCCGTGGGAGTTTCTGTATCGCTTGTCTCACCCTCACACTGGTAACCCATACACCCTCATTGGCGTCCGGCTTTCGCTTTCCCGAGAATTTTAAAAATTACTCTCACAAATCACTATCACCTTGCCCGTATTTTCAGAGAAACTTAAGAGCATTGTGTGTTTAACTAATGCCTCTAGCGTATAGTAGTCGTCAAAAAACCCTTTTTTGAGTAACAAATGTAAGTCAGAATTGCCTTAAAAATATTTTTAAATTAAAACATTACGGAAGTGCGTAAAGCAGAAAGTAGAAGCCTTCTATAACCTTGCCCCCCCAAAGAGAGTCACTGTCACTATTTTGTTTATTGAATGTTCCAACTTTTTCCCTGCACACATATAACATATGATTTCTTTTTAAAAATGTAGGCTCTTACTAATTTTTATTTATAGGAAAACTGGAAAGATAGAAAAGAACGAATGAGAATATGACATCAAGAGCTGGCTTGGGAGGTTTTTAGGGCCACCCTGTCCCCAAGCCGCCCAGGGAAACGTGCAGGTGGGTGCTGGTCCGGCCAACGCAGCCTCAAGACCCCCTTCCGCCTCTCTTCCCACCCGACTGCCAGTCCTAAGGCCCTCCATTCAGAAAACTGTTTGCCGCTGTTGCTCTTGACTACAGTGAATATCATTACTGCATTTTCTTCCAGTTCTCAACCGAATTAGAATCTTACCCATTTAGGGGTTTTCCAGTAATCACATCCAAGTCCCAGGGCAAGATACACGTGGAAGGCACTTCCCATTGCCCAGGTCACATTGTATTTGGTTTTGGTTTTGTCCCCAGTAGCACTATTTCCAAGAACCTGAAATAATATGTCAGGGAACTTTGTTTTAACTCCCCCCTGGGAGATGCTTTCATGGTGCCGGTGGAGAAGCTGAAGCATGAAGGGGCAATGACTTAAGAGCAGAATAAAACTTTGCCTTAGATAGACTGACCTATATGTGTCTAAATGCCCGGGACCACTGGCTTAGTTGCCTAAGTTTACTAAAATGTTTGGGAAAGAGAAGAAAGGGACTTCCCAGATACTGAAGTCTTCCTTCTCTAGCCTGGACATCAGCTGCTTAGTGCTGTTTAGATGACGTGCTTCAGCCCTGAGGAAGGTTAACATGTTGAAACTCTTCTCTCCCCTCTGGGGAAGGATGTTGGCCCTTAAAGTCAGACAGAGTCCCACCTGGGCCATTCTCCCAGTTTGCGAGATGTTTCACAATATTCTAAATCTCGATTCTCGTCTATACACCTTTCTCCGTGTACAACGCTTAGCCAGGGAGGGTTCTGGCAGCACGGAGCGGAGTGGGTGAAGCCATTCTCGGAGAAGGCACAAGGCAGAAGTAGACACGGGAAGTGCACATGTCGGGCGTGGCCCAGACAAGTGCCATAGCCACAGGCAATCGATGAGTGAGAGAACAAAGACAGACTCCTCAGCTTATAGAGTCCAAGTGAGAGGAGATGTGATCCGTCCGTGTATTAGTTTCCTATTGCTGCTGTAACAAATCACCACAAATTTGGTGGCTTAGAACAACACAGACCGATTGTAGCTCCAGAGAGCAGTGGTCCAAAGTCCTTGTCGGTGGATATGGTGGGCCGCACAGGAGCTCCCAAAAAGTCCTAGTTCCCAGAGCCTGTTAATATTACCTTATATGACAAAAAAGAATGAAAGGACCTTCTATGACAAAAAATGTGATTAAGAACTTTAGTAGGAGAGACTCACCCTAGACAGCCTGGGTGGGCCTGAAGCGCAACCACACATATCCTTCCAAGAGGAAGATGGAGGGGTTTTTCAGAGAGAAAAGGAAGAAACAGTGTGACCACAGAGGCAGAGACTGGAGGGATGTGGTGACAAGCACAGAATGCCTGAAGCCACCGGAAACTGGGAAAGGCAACGGGCAGATTCCTCCAGACCCTTCGGAGGGAGCGTGGCCCTGCTGGCACCGTGAGTTTGAACTCCTGGCCTCCAGAACTGTGAGAGGACAAATTTCTGCTGTGGTAAGCCACCCAATTTGTGGTCATTTGTAAAGCAACCACAGGAAACTAACATAGCGGGCTAAAGTTAAGGTGCCAGCAAAGCTGTTTCCTCTGGAGGATCTAGGAGGAAACATTTCCTTGCCTTTTCCACCCGCTAGAGGCTGCCGGCGCCCCTTGGCTTGTGGTCCTGCATCACTCGGCTCTCGCTGCGTCATCACGTCTTCTCTCTGACCCTCCTGCTCTCCTTATAAGGACCCTTGTGATTACATTAAGCCCACCTGGATAATCCAGGGGAATTTTCCAGTCACAAAATCCTTAATTTCATCTTCAGAGCCCCTTTCCCATGTAAGAGTAACATATTCAGAGGTTCGAGGAATGACGACATGGACTTCTTTGGGGGCCTACCCCAGCCTGTAGAGTTCTAACAGGTGTGGGTAGGCATGGTGGGTCTGTTCACCACACCCCTGAGCATTCAAATTAGATGCTAGTCCTTGAAGTGAGAAAGGCAGTATGAAAGGGAACTCTCCTTTATGCAGAGGTAGGGAACCTGAAATGCGTTACCCTCCCAGGTTCTTACAGGCGGACAATGTAGAAAGGCCAGTGTCAGCTGTGCTACAAGGGTGGGGGTGTGAATGTGAGCTAGGCAGGGTGAAGTTCTCCCGTGAAGCTTTCGAGATGATGATGATGTGTGTGGAATGGGGGGTCTTGTACTGCACTCCCCTTCGGTGCTTGTCAGACAGGCTAAGCTGAATGGGCCTTTGAGGGCATTTTATGCAGCCATCAGTCATAAAGCTGGTGCCTGGGGAGACTCAGCCCTCTGGGATGAGCCAAAGGATGAGTCACAAAAGGTATACCTGGTACTGGGACTAGAGGTTAATGGGGCAAGTTCATTGAGCCGGGAGAGTTACAGGGCATGTGCGAGATATTATGGCTCCCTTCATTAAAGATGGAAGTGGTTCATGAGGGATGTTGGTCGGAAGGGACAGGGAGTGCTGAAGAGCCGCCATTCGAAACGTGTTTCCGTCAAGAGGTGAGAACTCAGGAGGGAGCGACCCAGTAATAGCTGTTCCTGGAAGCAGGTGGGATTACTTGAGGCAGTTTGTCCCTGCATCAAGACCACCAAAAGCACAGTTCCTGCTCGGCTTCTGCCTGTCTGTCTAGCTCTGGGAAGTAATAATTTCTTCCTCAGAAATAAATAAAACTTCCTACTTCAAGAGGATGGGAACGCATTCATTGTTAATGTTTATTTTCATATTTACAGATGAAAGGCATGCTGACTTCAAAGAAGTAGAGTTGGGACTGGGGAAGAGAATTAATTCCCAACATTAAAATTATCTACTAGGAAACACTCGTGCCTATTTTGGGAAATTTTTTGATGGTTGAATATAAAGTTAGAGAATTTTAAAAAGAGATTTGACAACCAATAAAGGGATCATAGGAGAGTCCATTAGGACAGAAACATCTGTGTTCCCAGCCACTCACACTCACTTCCAGGACAAGGCACGAGGCACAGGTGTCCTGCCTGCTCGTGAAACACGGGCTGTTATGGCGAGTGCCTTGGAACCCTGCCAAATAATTAATGGCTTAATTCTGCTTCATCTCCTCTTTTCATAACACCAAGACCTGAAACTCCAATGAACGAATTTCACTTTAAAAACAAGCAGCTTGCTGGGCACTTGCTCTCTTCACAGGATAAATCTCAAGGTTGGGGACCAAAACGAACCCATCATCCTTGGGTCACCTCTCAGCTGACCATGCTCCCACATCCTCGGCAGAAGGGCCTGCTGGAGGTCGGATTCTAACAGCCAGGGCCCTCGTCATGTGGTGTGTCTCTGGGCCTGCTGGTCTAAGCAGCCACAGCGATGCGGCACTAGTGTCTTTCACGGGACCTGCATCCTGACTTGGTGGAAGGGGAGGCTCCTCCTGGACAATTTTTCATGCAAGAACATTCCAGCATCTCAGCAGTATGTGATGGTGTGAGATAGTATCTGTCCGAGTCTGTAGCTCTTTTTCTAAATCTGCATATATGATTATCAAGAAAGAACACTGAATACATTTAGCCGCTTTTTCAGTGGTGGCAAAAGAAACAACTAAGTGCTCATTAATAGCCGTGACCCTTCACTGAAATGTTTTTCAACATCCATATGGAAAGTCAGTATATTTCTTTATATGAGGTCTGTCCAGAAAAAGTCCAGCCATCGTTAATATAATGAGAATGGTTTGTACAACCTCGATGTAACCTGGCAGCCAAGGAGGTGGACTGGAATGTGCATGTGTGAACAATGATGACTTCACTGTACTAGTCAGTGGGGACTGTAGACAGCGTTGAGTGAGCATGCGCACTGTGTTGCCGTCACATTCAAAATGACGGAGTGAGCAGAACAACGAATCTGCATCAAATTTTGCATTAAGCTTGAACATTTTTCCACAGAAACTATTCAAACGATTCAGAAGGCCTCAGCTATGGGCAAATGGGGATTGGCAGCTTCATCATGACAATGCACATGCTCATGCATCACGTCTTGTGCAGTTTTGTTGCAAAACATCAAATCACCCAGGTGACTCAGCCCCCCTGCAGCCCAGATTTGGCGCCCTGGGACTTCTGGCTTTTCCCAAAACTAAAATCGTCTTTGAAAGGGAAGATATTTCAGACCACTGATGAGATTCAGGAAAATATGACAGGGCAGCTGATGACATTGGGAGAACTGTGTGAGGTCCCAAGGTGCCTGCTTTGAAGGGGACTGAGGCGTCATTGTCCTGTGTACAATGTTTCTTGTATCTAGTATCTTCTTCAATAAATGTCTCCATCGTTCATATTACATGGCTGGATAACTTCTGGACTGACATTGTATTTATTCCCCAAGTTGCTTTACTCTATTTTGAGATTCTGGAATCCAACCAGAAAGAAGACTGACGTTGTCAGAGATGAGGAACGCTGCAATGTAAAAAAACCAGACAAAACAAAAAAAAGAACATGCTTTCCATGACTCAGCTTGATGCTGGTCAGGCCACTGACTGGTTAACAGTGACTGGTTAACAGGAGCAGGTAGATGGGATATTTGCATGTATTCTTTAGGGTGGGGTTTTTTCAGGTGTGATCCTACAACTGACTCGCCAGGAAAGCCAATGGAAAATGCAGATTCCTGAGCCCCAGCCTAGCCCTGTCCCCACTGAGGGTGGACTCAGAGATCTGCGTTAGTAACAGACCAGTCAGAAGATTCTTGTGCACCCTAAATTCTGAGAAACTCTGCTGTACAGAATGTTCCTTCTTGAGGTAATGGGTGATGGTTCTTGGCCTGAAAGGCTTCATCCAAAGTTGGATGTGACCCTTGCCACTCCTTCACAGAAAAATAATCCCGCTCTTCTCTTCGTATGCCCTTGGACCTAGGAAAGAGTTGAACACTAGCTCAGCACCACTGCATGCTGTGAAGTCCCTGTTTATCACTCATTCTTGCTGTCTGCCAGCTATGCAGTTGCAGCACCCTTGTCTCCCCTGCTGACACAGAAGCAAAGCCTCAGGTGCAGCTGTCTTTGTTGTTTGATGGCATTTTCAAGTTTTTCCTGATGCCCTCAGAAGAAAGCCTCTGTGGGTTTCTGGTGGCTGTTTTGCAGAACACGATGAAACACCCACTCAACTCCAGAACACCTGGGCAGCCCCCGCTTGGTTGTGGGCAAGGAGAGAAATGACTCGTCTCTGCCGTGAGCTGGGCGCTGTGCAGGCCGTTTTCCATACACTGCCTCCATCAATGAGAAAAGCAACACAGAGGCCATGTAATTCAGGGGCAAGGACAAAAACATCGTGAACAGAGTGAAAGGCAGCCTTGAGTTCTGTCTTCAGCATCAGTGTTGACCCACCATAGCAGGAAAGTGAGCTTGCTTGTGCGTCTGTTTATCCTTCTTTAAAATGAGGTTATTACCTGCCCCCGTTGCCCAATCATGAGGTCAGTATTGGGAATACTTTGAACTTCTCAGATGAAAGGTGATATAAAACTACAAAGTAAAGAGTTGGCGCAGAAGAGGATGCTAGAAGCAAAGACTGAGATGGCTAAGTGAGAGCAAACTGTAAGGATGTTGAGATTTTGAACTCCGCCACCCTGGGGACTTGCAGGGCCTCCCTCTGCCTTGCTTGTGTGACGGACGGTGTGACTGCACACTGTCATGGGAGGAGAGGCAGCCTAGTGGGTGGCCTGAGAGCAGAGACTCTGGGGTCACCAGCCTACTGAATCCGAATCTCAAGGCAGGGGATGGGGCAGCTGCAGCTTTAAGAAATTCCGAAGGCTGCCCCAGCTGGTGTGGCTCCGTGGCATGAGTGCCAGCCTGTGAACCAAAGGGCCACCGGTTCAATTCCCAGTCAGGGCACATGCCTGAGTTACGGGCCAGCTCCCTGTTGTGGGGGCCGCAAGAAGCACCCATACAGATGTTTCTCTCCCTTCCTCCCTCCCTAGCCCTCTCTCTAAAAATAAATAAATAAAATCTTTAAAAAATAGAAAAGAAAAGAAATTCCCAAGGTGATCGTGTTGCATGTCAAAGTGTGAGGAAGAGCCTGCCCTCACCAGGCCGCTGGTGGTCCCCAGAGAAGCAGAGTCTCCACACCCTCTTCCCTGCTCAGCCGTCTGCACTCCCCCAGCCCCGACTCCCTCTCAGCCCCTCCCTCCCGGCTCCTCCCCAACGCCTGCATCACAAGCATTTCCCCGAGGCTTTCCTTGCTACTGAATGAACTCCAAATTGCCCTTCAAGGCTCAGGTCACATATCACCTTGTGCCCAAAACATTCCCTAACCTTTTCAGAGAAACTCATTACTCCTGGATACAAATGAAAATGCAGCCCTGCAGAGAAAAGTGACCATCTTTTTCAAGGGGAAAAAAAGTCACAGAATATTTACATTTTAATTCTGTTTTTCTTTAAACAATGGAAAAATGTGTGTGTGTATTTAGTTTGAATATGTATATTAAGAGTACTGAAGAATACACGTACTGATACCAGGAAATTTTGCTTTTTATTTTATACACATCTGTATTATTTGAGTTTTAACGCTACTTTTATAATTTTTCAAATTCAGTAACACTTAATTACCCGAGAGTAATTGTTCAAGTAATCACCAGGGAAGAACTGATTGCTGTTCTAGCCTTTGTGTATGTCTCTGTATGTCTCTCTCCACACTGTGGGGGCTTGTTTGGTTCATCTGTCTATCTTGTGTCCAGCTGTCCCCGACACTCGGTCAGCACACAGTGCACACTTATTGGATCTAAAAGCTCTAAAACAGAGTCTGGGAGGCTTGACTGGTCAGTCCTGGGGACAGTCGGGTCTGCTGCTGAGGCACAGCCTACCCAGCACATGGCATGTTATACTTGCAGAAGGACAAAGCAGAAAAGAAGTGACAGTGGTGACTGAACCAATACTGCCCACAGCCTGCCCCATCACTAAATAAAGGGCTTGACGGTGGTGATGAGGAGAAGGGGACTTTGGGCATAGCAGTTGGCCACAAATGGCCTGTGGGTCACTGCCATGGGCTTCATTGAAAGTCACTGCTCTGTATTTATGACCCCTGTCTGCCAGCTCCAAAGTAACCCCTACTTAAAAAAAAAAAAAATAAAATTCCCCATTCACTTTGCAGAGCCCCACAGAAATAAAAAGGAACTGGGTTCGTTTTCACACAGTTGCCATAGTATCTCCTTTCTATCTTTGTCCCTCCAGAATCCTGCAACCATGAGATCGCTTAAACCATCTCTCTGGGAGGCCCTGGCAGCTTCTAGGCATCCCCTCCCAGTCTTACTGGACTCTCAGAGTCTTTTTTTTTTTTTTTTTAAGATTTTATTTATTTATTTATTTACTTTTTAGAGAGAGGAGAAGGGAGGGAGACAGAGAGGGAGAGAAACAGCAATGTATGGTTGCCTCTCACATGGCCCTCACAGGGGACCTGGCCCGCAACCCAGGCATGTGCCCTAGACCGGGAATTGAACCAGGACCGTCTGGTTCCCAGCCTGTGCTCAATCCACTGAGCTATACCAGCCAGGGCTGGACTCTCAGACTCTTAATCAGGCCAGAGGTGCACAGACAATAACTGTGTTCTCGCCATTCCACTAAAATTAATGGGCATTCCTCCTCTCCTTCCCTTATTGAAATGCCTCACTGTTATAAATCATGCTAGGCTTGTAACCTTGACCTTCTTCATCCACACATGGGAGAACTGATTCTCTGACCTTCACCACCACCATCCCACACATATCCTTCCTTTAGACTAACTTCCTCTGAGAAACAGATGTGTATAATTGTCTAATTTCATGATTTTGGGAAGTCAGTTACTCCTATAACTAAGGGAGAAGAATAAATGTGATATGTTTACATTGATTATATCTAAAAGCTACAGCAAAATTTTCTGTTAAGAAAAGTAATAATAGCCCTGGCTGGTATAGCTCAGTGGATTGAGCGCGGGCTGCAAACCAAAGTGTCACCAGTCCGATTCCCAGTCAGGGCACATGCCTGGGTTGCAGGCTAGGTCCCCAGTGGGGGCCGTGTGAGAGGCAACCACACATTGATGTTTCTCTCCCTCTCTTTCTCCCTCCCTTCCCTTCTGTCTAAAAATAAATAAATAAAATCTTTAAAAAAAAAGAAAAGAAAAATAATAATAAAGAATAGTCTGACAGTTGGAAAAAAAGCACATGATTTTAAAGTCATATCTTAGAGGAAATAGGACACTTATTTTCACTGAGTAATGTTCTCAGGTAATTTAAAAAAAAAATAGTGACTTGGCCCTGGCTGGTGTAGCTCAGTGGATTGAGCGTGGGCTGTGAACCAAAGGGTCGCTGGTTCGATTCCCAGTCGGGGCACATGCCTGGGTTGCGGGCCAGGTCCCCAGTGGGGGCCACATGAGAGGCAACCACACATTGATGTTTCTGTCCCTCTCCTCCTCCCTCTCTTCCCTTCTGTCTAAAAGTAAATAAATAAAATCTTTTAAAAAATTACTCTAAAAAAATGGTGACTTGTTCTAGGAGTTGGGGATGGAGTTCAAGGGTAGAGAAGACAGATCACTCAACAAACATGAAGCACCTACTGTGGGCCATGCTTTGGAATTAAAAATACAAATATGAGAGTTTTAATATGCTCTGCTATGTGGCCCCCTGCCCAGTGGGAGGGCGGGGAGGGCGTGTTTGAGGACCAGTCGTGAGCCCCTTACCCACTTTCAGTCTTGCCAATGCTAATGTTTGCTGGACCTAGGAAATAGGCCAGTCCTGGTTCTTTGCCCTACGACTGTAGGCCCAACTTGGTCTCGACCACTGGCTGGGTCTGGAAAGTCATGTCTGTCAGGAAAGACAGAACTATAATGGAAATCTTGAAGACGCTGACTTAAAAGGATGCTTCCAGGATACCCCAGGATTTGGCTGGAGGCCTAATCTTTGTGGGCGGGAGCTGTCCAACATTTCAGCATACTTTTGCACCGCCTATTTTGAGAGAAATGGAATGATGGTCAATCAGGCTGTTTTATCGTGAGTTGTGTTTTACGAGCGTTGACCCAGTTCAGGATCTAGCCTCTTGTGTCTTTAGAGTTGATGTTTTAATGATCAGCTCTCCTTAAGGTCACTGAGCCCTGAGAAAATTGACTTACATTTATTTGCTCAGACATATTCGTACTAGAAAGTGAATTTAATATAGCAAGGGATATACATCTTCCCTATATTACGGTGTCTTGAAAATCAGACAGGTAATCAGAGCTTGCTTCGCAAGCACAAAGTCAAGGCAAATAGAGTTGGAAGACGTTAAGAAATGGCATGCCATCCACACTGTAGTCAAGCCTGATTAATTCTCCCCTCTCCACTGGAAGAGACACTGCCCCAGTGACCAGAATACCAATGTCAACTAGTCAGAGACATTGCCACTCCACTGGACAGTGCTAACATTGCACTAGCATAGTTCTGCTTTCCAGCCCTCCTTTTGTCTGTACTCCACAGTAGCCACTCCCTCCGTTTATACCTGCCTTTACAACCAGAGGCTACATCGTGACTTATTACGGTTTTTCCAGGTTTGTAGCTTACTTTACATTGATAAAGGTGCAGCCTTGTAACATCTGGGAAGACATATGGGGCTTATTTGCAATGTCTATGGGTCACACTATTCTTTCTGATTGATAATCGTGTCTATAACGTATAGATACTTGTGTGCAAGGGTCAGCAGGCATTTTCTATATGGATCAGGTCGTAAATACTTAACACTTTGCGAGCCATACAGTCTCTATTCTGCTGTTGTAAAACGGAAGCAGCCGTAGACAGTAGGTTAATGTGTGAGCATGGCTGTGTTCCAGTGAAACTTTACTTTTAAAAGGGCTCCAGCTCATAATTGCTGACCCCTGCTTATTGGTCATAATCACAGAGTGGGCTCTTTCCTATTCTTTCCCAACTGTACTCAGTCCACTTTTATCATAAATATCAACATGATGCTTAAGTTTTCAAAAGTGGTTTTCACTCTTCCCTAAAAGGACCAGGATGCCCTGGCCGGTGTGGCTCAGTGGATTGGGCATCCTCCTGCAAAGCGAAAGGTCACTGGTTCAATCCCTGCGAGGGCATGTGCCCAGGTTGCAGGTTCGGTCCCTGGTTGGGGGGCGTAGAAGCAACTGATCGATGTTTCTCTCTCATGGATGTTTCTCTCCCTCTTCTTCTCCCTCCCTCCCCCTCTTTCTAAAAATAAATGAAATCTGTAAAGAAAAAAGGACCGGGAATCCTTAGAGAAATGGCTTGTTCCAAGACTGAGGCAAGGAAAGTATAAGTTGAGCCTTGAACATATTTTTGCACCAGAAAGTAAGGACCTTCTCCAAGAATGGTGGGGATACGTCAGAAAGAGGGCCCAGCTGGAGGGGGCTCTCAGTGGCCGATGCTGGGGTGATGTGAACATTAAAATAAATTGTTGTAATGTATTATCACCCATTGAATAAAATATTCTGTGAATTTATACTCATATAAAGAGATAAATGAAAAAATAAACAGGGAAGAAAAGCCCTTCATTGAGGATGCAGTTAGGAGAAGAAAGTGGTTCTCAAACAGGTTGGAGAGTGAATCAGTCACTAGGGGAGCTCGTCTCCATCCCTGAGTCTCTTTCTAGAGAGTGCGTGTGCGTGTGTGTCGGGGAGGCTCCGAAGGAGACACTGCTGGGCTGCAAGGCAAGTGTTTCCTTTTTCTGACCTCCACCGTGGAGACAGGCGGGGGGCAGAGTGTTGGGAATGGGTGCTGAGTCAGCCAGCCAGCAGTGCCCGAGGGCCATTGCGTAGTCTTCGACAGTGACGCTCTCCAGCAGCTGCATGGTTTAGGTGTACCAGGGTTTATATGGTGATTCATTATTGTATCGTTCATTTCACTTGCTTCCCGTTTTTCATTATTATAAATATGCTTCTATCTAAAGCTTCATACACACCCACAATGATTGCTTTAGCATGAAATTCCCAGAAGTAGAAATAAGGTCAAAGAGTATATAAAATGTAAAGGCCTTTAATATAATTTCTTTTTCACAAAATTGCCCTCCAAAAGGCAATTTTACACTCTCACCAACCATATTTCTAGGAGTACATTTTGAGAAAGCAGTTGAGATTTTGCTTCCTGGCATGGTACCGATTTGGCCCTAAACTATATTCTAAAAATCCTCAAAAAAGTAAAGAGAGGACATTTCCCTGCTCCCTCAATAACAGGTTTTTGTTGATTGTTAAGTGGTCATCCTATGACTATCACATGGATTTAACTTTGTACTAGCCCTGACCAGACTGCGAAGTGCCCAGCGGCCGCTAGGGACCCAGAGCAGGGGCCCTGAGACCCTCGGCCAGCCCCTACCCTGCCCACCTCTGCCTGGACGTGCCAGGCCTGCCGGGCCCTGTGCTCTCAGGAGGCCGGCATGGGCCCTCCGCCCGACAGGCACCGCAGGGACTCGTGGTGTTTCTGCTGAGCATGTGCCTCGCTCTTCCATCCTTAGTTCGAAAGCCCGTTTGCCACTGCGGAGTCATTATTTGGCCTATCTTAGTCCTAATTCGAGGCCATCCCGGCTTGTCTGGGAATGAGGTACCCTGGGATCTGGCCTCTTTGGAAACAGCCCTCCCCACAGGCGACATTTCACTCACACCAGATGTACCTGCTGTGCCTCAGGTGAGGTAGCCTTGGAGGCCTGCTTCATAATCTGTAGCAGAGAGGAGGCCAAGAAGACAATATCAATAGATTCTGGGGGAATTTCAATCACATTAAGCTGTTTTTGCAACATGCAGTTTCCTGGGGAGGTGGTCACAAGAGTGAATGAGCCCCGTGCGTCACTTTGAAGTCGTCACTATCCAGTCAGCAGTCACCCACGCTGTACCGTCCTCAGCAAACGAGGAGCCTCGCGCGGGTGAGAGAAGGATTCCTCCGGCCAGGTCCCCTCCGTGCACACGCTAGGTGCTTCAGTGCCCCACGTGCGGGCGCGCGTCCGTGTGCGAACAGAGGCGTGGAGGGCGAACCCAGGCAGGACTTGTGCCACCACAGGGACATAGGCCCAGTCCCCGGGCCTCCCTGCCACCCTCTAAAATAAGGAAAGTTCCAGAATTCTGATTCCAGGAAGGAGATGATAAGGGTTCTATTTCGGCGGTCCCTTTGAGACCTTCCCCTGACCTCCAGAGAGGAGACACCCCGAGCATGAGAAGCTACCATCAGTTAGGGTCACCACGAGTGGAAAAGAGGAAGTGAAACTGAAGTTTATATACATGTGAGGCCTTGGCAAACCTTTGTGTCCTGAGTTCCCCTGAGTGGCTAGAGTTTGTGCTCTTCAGTCAGGCCCAGTTCTCCTCCTGCTGGAGTTCTCCAACAGTCCCTTTGTCCTGTGCAGGAACCGGTGGCCCTGTGACCTCACTGAAAACTAGACACCCAAAAGTAAGGCGGCAGCATTCCGAGTGCCGTCGCCATGAACAGAGACGCACGGGAGAAAGTCCCAGGGCTCCCCCAGCAGAGGGCCTGCTCACGGAGAGAGGTGTGTGTGTCGGTGAGCTGTGCACGGTGTGCAGCGTGAGATGCCCTCACGTTTAAGGGGGACCCTAGCGCCAGGCGTGCGGGAGCCCCCACCAGCTTAGCTGCGAGGGCCCTTGCCGTAGGAGAGGCGAGGGGGTTTGCCACAGGTCAGGAGAGCCTGCAGTAGACCGTTGACGCCTGATGAGTCAGTGAAGTTGAGTCCTAACACCAGAGGTTTGCCCAGACCTCACGGGTACACGTAGGTGGGAGTGTTTGTGATAATTAGGGAAGCTCAGAGAGGGAGGTTGTTGAAGGGCTAGTGACCTCACAAAAGACCCTTCCTGTCCAGGTTCCTAAGGAAGCAACCTGCATGCCTTGGACTTGGTCAGCTTATGAGTGTGGTAGCTTCAGAAAAGTTGGAGAGTTTTGAATGGCCTATAGTGTGTCAGAAGTTCAGGATTTACTCCTTGGGGGGAATCGGGTCCTTGGTAATGAACTTCACTTTGACAAAATTGTAACTTTTCTTTGAAAATCTCCTGCCCTTTCTGAAAGAAAACAATAGATAACCAGAATCGGTCGTAGCAATTACCTCAGCTGTAGGATCCAACGGAAGGTCTTCCGTGTAAAGAATCACAGGGGGTTGCAGGGCCCTCAAGGTTGTGGTTGAGGACTTGTGAAAAGTAGGGGGAGCCTCAGCAAATCTTTGGGGCATAACACTCCAGGTATGTTGTTGATTTTCCCAGAAGGCGGCAAGCAATTACTGACTATTTTAATCAAAAGAAACAGTTAAAAAGAAAAGCAGAACTTACATCTACAACTATAAAAGATGCAGCCTTGGGAGGCACTAGAGATGAGAGAGCACTTGGTTCTGGTCAGGGAATGACTGTCCTGCTTATGTGGCCCCAGGTAAACCTCTGTCCCTCCGCTGGGTTTTTTGACTGAGGGTCGGGCTGTTACAAGGACTTGTTCTAGACATGATGAGTCCTTTATTATACTTCTACTTTAGTCCTTCTTTAGCTTCTTGTTTAAAAGGATTTTGTGCATGTTTGGGTTGAATTTTTTTTTAAGATTTATTTATTTACTTTTTTAAAAGAGAGCAGAAGGGAGGGAGAAAGAGAGGGAGAGAAACATTAATGTGTGGTTGCCTCTCACGCACCCCCTACTGGGGACCTCGCCCACAACCCAGGCATGTGCCCTGACTGGGAGTCAAACCAGTGATCCTTTGGTTTGCAGGCTGGTGTTCAAACCACTGAGCCACACCAGCTAGGGCTTGGGTTAAAATTTAGACAGGTCATTCTGAACCTTGGATTCAACCCCAATAATCCTCAAACAATTGGATGTTTCAAACTTTATTCTCTCAACTTTGTTCATGGTGAAGGCTCCCTGAATTGGCCACTACAATTCTAAAGTCTCCTTGGTGAAATATGCCAGGACTTTCAAAATAAGGATAGATAAGTGAGGTACATGCTCACCAGGAAGATAATTCACAAATCTAGGCTATAGTGTAAATGCATGTAAGAAGCAAGAATCCAGCCCTGGTTGGTGTGACTCAGTGGACTGATTGCTGGCCTGAGAACTGAACGGTCACCGGTTCAATTCCCTGCCAGAGCACATGCATGGGTTGCTGGCCAGGTCCCCAGTAGGGGTCATGCAAGAGGCATCCACACACTGATATTTCTCTCCCTCTCTTTCTCCCTCCCTTCCACTCTCTCTAATAATAAGTAAAATCTTTAAAAAAAGAGAAGCAAGAATCTGGCTTTCAGGGGCACGGACAGACTTAGACCTTGACAAACTGAGAATTCTGGAACAGTTCGTCCAAAGAGTTGCTTGTACACCTGTGTTTTCTCAGACCCCTGCCCCCAGACTAATGCCTGGGCCTTCTAGCTACACCCCTAACCTGATTTGTAGTTCCAAAGAGCAGGAAAGTGTGGAGAGATCTTGCCTAGAGACAGACTCTCATGGACAAAGCAGGAAGAAGCTAAGTTCTGATAGGGTTTTTTTGTAGTTGCCCAAAACTGGAAGCAAGCCAGATGCCCTTCACTAGGTGAGCGGATAAACTGTGGTACATTCACACCTGCACTGTTGTTTGGAATACTACTCAGCAATAAAAAAGGAACTGATGCATGCAGCAACTTGGATGGAACTCGAAGGTGTTATGCTGAGGAAAAAAAGCCAATCTCAAAAAGTTACTGTATGATTCCATTTATGTAACATTCTATTTTCTTTAATATGTTATTTATTTATTTTTAGAGAGAGGGGAAGGGAGGGAGAGAGAAAGGGAGATGGACATCGATGTGGGAGAGAAACATCGATTGGCTGCCTCTTGCCTGTGCCCCCACCCAGGACTAAACCCACAGCCCAGGCGTGTACCCCAACTGGGAATTAACCCAGTGACCTTTCGCTTTATGGGAGGACACCCCACCAACTAGGCCACCCTGGTCAGGGCCTATATAACATCCTTAAAATTATAAAATTATAGTGATGGAAACTGACCTGTGGTGATCAGGGGTTGGAGTGGCAGGAGGGGCGTGACCGTAACGGGCTGGCACCAGGGCTTCCGTGGAGGGTATAGGGCTGTTCTGTGTCCTTGGAGGGGCGATTAGATGCATCTGTACATGTGGTAAAAATTTCATCGCCTGTACACCAAAAAAAATACATGTAAAAGCTGATGAAATCCAAATCAGGTCTGTAGCTGAGTTAATAATGTGCCAATGTCAACTTCCTGGCCTTAGCAATTGTTATGTAAGATGTCACTGGGGACTCTGAAGGAAGATACATGGGAATTCTTTGCCCTATTTTGCAATTGTGCATCTAAATTATTTCAAAATAAAGAGTTTATAAAAATTGATAGGGGCCCTGATTTCTGCCAGCACACTTGGGAATCTCCTCAGCTTTTACTACAAAAAAATAAAGCCTCAAGAGTTATAAATTTTATGCAGTTTCTAAGCACTGTAATTTCATTTGCTGTTATTTCAATCTGGAAATTATGCTCAGTTATTTTAAATGTAGTATTGTTACAGGTACTTTTGTATTGTTACGAATATGTTATATACATGGAAAAATCCCTTGGCGCATTTCCCCCAGGACGAACCAGCTCCTGACCTCCTCACACAGCCGGTGTGTGGATTCTGTCCATCTTTTAACCAATTGCCTTCTGCCCCCGACCTGCGCTCTGGGGTGAACTATCTGTGGTGCTTTCACCCCTCCCAGTCCACTCCTCTTTCCTCTTTCCTCTTGACTCTTGCTTGCTTGATGAGCTTCTCTTTCAAGACCCAACTCAAACTGCAAAGCCCTCCCTGACCCAGGAAGTTGCATGGCATTCCTGCCTCTGGGGGCTGTAGAGAAATGTGTTGACCTTTGGTTATTTTGTTCACTCGTCCAGCTCGCACCCTCCTCCGTGAACTACTCAGGGCCGAGACGGGGTCTCGCTCCCCTAGGGCTGTAGAAGCAAATGTTCCCATAGGCCCCAAGCCTGGCTCAGCGCCTGGAACACACACTCCAAGAAACGAGTGAGGGAGTGTGAGGCTGTCAAAGTCCTCAGGAATAAATTTTGTTTAGTCTACCCGGCCTTAATAGAGTAATTTTCAAAGATCTAAAGGGGTTCTGATTAACCGCAGTTAAACAGAATAATAAATTAATATTTAAAACATTCAACTTCGTTAAGACATGATTGCATTTCAACTTTCCCCCGTTCTGTTTGTTCCTTCACGACGCAGTGTTGAAGGAAGTTTGAGGAAGACCATGAGGCTGTGCTCATGAGCCTGCTTCCAGATGGGACCTGGAACTTAGGGGTAGGATGTGGGTTCTAAAGAGGAAGGGTGAGATGTCACGCTTAAGAACACGGCGATGATAAATCTGGGTGTCATTTCAGAAGTTTACAAAAAGCAACACGGTGCGCTCCACCTCGCACACAGTCACTCCCCAGTCCACCTGCCACGCTTCAGCAGACATGAATGACCTGGACGGCCAACTGCCGACCTCCCTCAGCATCCTCATGGGCGGGTGGCCTGACCTTAGGATGTCTGCAGGTCTAGCTCCTGCGCCCACACTCCAACAAAGTGACTCAGAGTTTCTGCACTTCTTGCCCAATCTGATGCCCATTTCTCCACCGACAGCCTGGTAACTCCATTAAACGGAGCAGGCGGCCTCCTCTTTGAAACTGGTCCCTCCCTTGGCTCCTGCACCACCACCTCCTCCCCCACTTCCTCTCCTGATCACGTCCTCTAACATTCCCCTAGGATTTAATCATTGGTTTTATGTTCATTTTTAAAAATATAAGTAATGATAAACATGTTTCTCATCTCCCGAACTTTCCATTTTCTCTTCACTGCTCTCTGACGTTGTTACCTTTAAAGGCCCAATTAGGTCTCACCTCCCCTAGAAGCCGTCTAACTACTGCGCCCCCTCATCCTTCATGCTCACTCCCCTGGAGCACTTAGAAGCCAAACGTACTTTCACTGTGTAGTACCTCACATAGTCTGGTTTGCGGGGTCCCATGTTTTGTGAATGACTTATGTCTTCAGCCAAACCAAGGCCCTTGAAGGACGAGACCTGTGCCTTAAAGTGATCCCGTGCCCTCAAGGTGCCGCATGGAGTGGTGAGCACACTGCGTCAGTGGTCAGTAAACACTCGAAGTAGACAACCTTCGAAATTTCCTTTTCCTTCTCCCGATGCTCAGGGGCCTAAATCCGAGCGAGCCATCCTGCCCTCAGGTGGTGTCAAACCGAACCGCTCTCCCTGCCACAGCGTGATGCTCTGGAAAGCACACAGGGCTCCGGCTCAGAGGCCTCGCCAGTGCTTAATCTTGAGCTTGAGCAAGTCTCTTGGACCCAGAGCTTTCATTTTCTTGTAAAAGTCAAGATAATAACTAAGGCTCTTTGGAGATGAGAGCTGTAATCCGCAAGGGTGGCATTTGTGGTGGGAACTCCGGCACCGTGGTAGACCGAGAGAGAAGCTGTGAAGCTAGGCAAGCCTTCGGGGACCCCTCCCATGAACGTCGCAGCTAGCGGGCCTCCTGCCTCCTGCAGGGCAGGCAGGTGGGCAGAGTCTGGGGGTGAGAGAGCGGACAGAGAACCTAACACTGAACGTGGTCACGTTTGTTCTGGACATCGCCAGAGCAGCCCCTCTGGTGGGAAGGTTAAAGGATTATATGAACAGTCTGACAGAAAGACAAGGAAATAAAGCTGGAGGACTCTGAGAGGGAGCCGCCGTGGGGGGGGTGGGGGACTATGAGAACAGAGAAGGCCTGGGCCTGGGGTCAAGGAAAAGAAGGCTGAACAACGATGCGTCCAGCTGTTTCAGAGGAAGGGCAAACACACCACTTCGCGCGATGACAACTGTAAGCCACAGTCTGAAGAAACATCGTTTTAAGGGAAAATGTTGTGACACAGCTTATATGTGCCCCCCAGACATGGAAGGGTGCTTTGGAAGCACAAAGGGTCGTTAGGGAACAGCAGGCTCCCAACACATCATGGCCCTGTTCCCTCTCTATCCTCAGGCCAGGTGCAGAGGGGTGGCCAGCAACCCACCCCCCAAAGCAGGCCAGGAGCAGAGGGGCTCCCCTAGCCAGTGTCCTGACCCAGGTGTGCTCCCAGCAGATTAACAAGATTCTGCTCTGAGAACCATCCTAATCCTGCTCCGAGGTGCCTGGCAGCACCTTGTTGCACAGTTTCTCCTTTATTTGTGTCAGAGGGAGAGCTTTTGTAATCTCTCGTGGAGCGTCCAGGGGCTGCGTGCTGCATCTGGTTATGTGGCGAGAAAGCGCAGCTGGTATTCTACTCTCCTCCCTTCTCCTCGGGCTGACAAACAAGAAATGAGGCCAGAATTGCCCTGGCTGGTGTAGCTCAGTGGATTGAGCACGGGCCGCAAACCAAAGGGTTGCTGGTTCGATTCCCAGTCAGGGCACATGCCTGGATTGCGGGCCAGGTCCCCAGTAGGGGCTACATGAGAGGCAACCACACATTGATGTTTCTGTCCCTCTCTTTCTCCCTCCCTTCCCCTCTGTCTAAAAATAAGTAAATAAAATCTTAAAAAAAAGAAAAAAGAAAAAATGAGGCCAGAAAACCACCGTTTCTGAGCCTACCTATGACCTGAAACCCCACACTGTGGTGGAACCTGTCCCATTCATTCATTCATTCATTCAGCACATATTTACTGAGCAGCTATTGTGTGCAGGGCCCTGAGCTAGGCTAATGAAAGAAATGGACAACAAAGCTCTGCCTGAGGGCCACGGCTGAAAGCCAAGACTGTCCCCACTGAGGACACTGGTCAGAGGTTTGTGGGGAGTTCAGCCAGGGTGCTGGAGAGAAGAATGTGAGTCAAATATGCCAATCAGCCATGGCTGATGTGGCTCAGTGGATTGAGTGCCGGCCTGTGAACTGAAAGGTCACAGGTTCAATTCCCAGTTGGGCCAGGTCCCCAGTTGGGGACATGTGAGAGGCAACCGTAGATGTTTCTCTCACACATCAATGTTTCGCTCCCTCTCTTTCTCCCTCCCTTCCCCTCTCTTAAAAATTCTCTGCCTGCTGTAAAGGTTACTCATCCCCCAAAGTTGGAGTGCTGATGAACCTCTGCTTCCCTCAGACAGGGTCCCTCGTTAATCTCAGGACAACCCTGAGCTCAACAGTATCATCACTCCGATTCTCGGTGGAAACCTCACACTACTTGCTCAGAGTCTCACCGTCAGTAAGTGGCAGAGCCTGCAGCCAGCCAAGCCACATCTTCTGCCATTAAACCTCACTTCACCGCACAGCACGGCTTCCAGGAGTCTGCTGCTGGTCGCCTTGGTTTGACAGGTGGCTCCCGTCCTGGAAATCTGTTGACTTAGCAGGTGTTTGAGGAACTTAGATCTCTAGTGGAGAAACCTCAGGAAGAAAGCTTTACGATACTGTCTGCTCACCTAGAAGGACCCTACTGAAATGAATTAACTTTAGCAAGTGGGAAATTCTGTTTACTCCCCTCCTGGGTTCCCCTTAACCCTTTGAGTCATGATCAGCTCGAGCAGTCTGGCCAGAACTTCCCGAAGGACTCCTTCCCGGGGACAGCAGCTACAAGGGGTTTGGCTGCAACACCCAAACCAGCCTGGGAAAGCCTCGTTAAGAGTTCAGATCATTGTTCAGCAGGTCATGTCCATGACTCGTCCTTGACCTCAGTGGGGTTCAGGATCTCAAGGAAGAGCTACACGCCCTCAAAGTGTTTTGGGAACAGAATCATGGAGAAGCTCCAGTCCCCACCTGAACCTACACCAGCTCCCTGCTGGATGGGCCTGTGCTGGTTCCTTGTGAGGCCAGAAGTACCCCACCTGCCCCATCTCTACCTTTGACTAATTCAGCTCTGAGAGGCCGAGCCTCCCTGTGAGTCAGGCCTTTGCTCAGCCATGAGAAGAGGGTGATTGGCTGGGTCTGCCAGGGCTTTGTGACCCGCCCGCCAGGCTCCTCCAGTCCCTCAGACCCCTTCACCCCTACCAGCACATACTGCCTCCATGCAGCCCCAGAATAACCTGGATGTGTGATCCAAGCGGGCAAGGGGTAGCAATTTTGCATATTTTCCAGACAGGTGACTTGAGCCGCGCTGGGCCTGGACAGGAAAGGGTAGCCCAGTGACAATGGGCATAGCCCCTGTCAGGAGCCCGAAACGTTTTGGCAGGCTCAGCAGAGTTCTTCCTCCTCTGATCCCACTGCAGCTGCTCCAGTTCTCCTGGCTGGTAGGACAGCATCTACAAAGCAGAATCTGTGGGAAATCAGGAGTTGGGGGTATGGTGGTCACAGGCGTACCTCCAGGGGCCTGCCCGGCTCCTTCCAGGCCGAAAGAGCAGAGAAAAGCACAGTCTGTATAGTCTGTCTCCCTCCTGGGTTGGCGTCTTGGACGCCTGGACCTGGGTGTGTACTGGGCACCTGCTTCTCAGACAAGTGCCCTTGAATTCTCTCTGTTTGTCCCAGGAATGCTGATAACACTTACCAGACGCTTATGTGTGCCAGGCTCTGCTTAGCGCTTGATGTGCATGGCTCACTTAATCCTCATAGCAGCTCCATGAGGTGGAGCCTGCTGCTGTTCCCATTTTTTAACATTAATTTATTTATTTATTTTCTTTTTAGGGAGAGGGGAAGGGAGGGAGAAAGAGAGGAAGAGAAACAGTGATGGGACAGAGAAACATTGATTGGTTGCTTCTCATACGTGCCCAGACCGGGGACCGAACCTGCGACCTGCGCATGTGATCTGACCAGGAATCAAACCAGCGACCCTTTGGTTTGCCAGACAATGGCCAACCAACTGAGCCACACTGGTCAGGGCTACTGTTCCCGTTTAATAGATGAGGAAACTGAGGCCCAATGTCAAACAGCTAGGATTTGGTAGAGCCCAGATTGAAACCCAGGTGGTCTGACTAGAAAGCAAAGTATTCTTTATTTTTATTTTTGTTTTCTTGTTTTTAGAAAATAAAGTTTTCATTCACTCTCCAAGAAAGGAGAGGGGCATGGTGTAGAGAGATACACAGCATTGAGGGGTTGGAGCTTTGAGCTTTCATTGGATGATAGTTGGACTAAAGAAGGGTGGGAGTGCCGTTGTGTGGCCCCTGGGCTGTGGGGGCGTTGTAACAGTTTGTTCCCATGTTACCTTCTGCCTGTGGCTGTAGGGAGTAGTCAGTTCTGTTCTTGCTTCCGGTAATTTCCAGTCCTGGAAAGATTGCCGTAAACCACGTGACCAAGCGAGGTACCAGGCCATTTCTCCAAGGGGCTCTTATTGGCTTTGAAAGTCAGTCTTAAGTCCTTAAAGCTTTCCAGTGCCATCCAGAGCCCAGGCATGACTCTTTCGAGCATGACATTCTGGACAAAGACTTGGCTAATAAAACCGCTTTTGGAAACTGGGTGATTGCTGGCCGTGAAGGTGGCTGAGGAGAAAGCTGTCTGCAGAGTCCAGAGAGATGGGGAAGGGCTAGGATCCTCCCTCCGAACCTCACAGAGACAGGGTTAGGGGGTCAGCCCTGGTTGAACTTCCGCTGCCCACCCCACCCCCGCCCCGCTCCCCTGTTCACACGTCTCAGGAGACAGAGGAAGGGGAGAAATAGAGAATGTCCCCATAAGGGCCACTAGAATGTTAGGGTGGTTGGTGACACAGGCTGTGAAAGAATTCACAAAAAGAAAAAAGTGTAGAGAAGAAAGTTTTTATTCACTGTCCAAGAAAGGAGAGGGGCTTCATGTGGAGAGATACACCAGCCAGAACCAAGTATTCTTTAAGCAGCGCCTTCTGGAGCCTGTGTGAGGCATGCCCCACACCCCCCGCAGAGCTGCAAGGTCTGATGTGCCTTTCATAGCCATGCTGGGCAGGGGCTGGAGGCCGGGGGACTGCAGAGGAGCCTTCTAGGGTCCAGAGAATCAGCAGACTGTGGGACCCTGAATTATCTTCAAGACATATTTGTGGAAGATAGATTTCCACTGAAGACTTAAAACCAAAGAGCCAAAACTAGATTTAGTCTGATGATAAGGTTCTTAAATATGAAATGGGAGATTTCAGAGTCATGCATACTCATTTATGATTTAGGAGGATAAATACCCAGATCTAAGTGCTGTCCTCCATATCTGGGAAGAAACTGGATGGTCTCTCAAAACTCCTCTGGCCACGGGATGGTGAGATTCGGCCATGACCATTTTCAAGGCCCCAGCCCACAGAATGGCTGTGAGCTCCGCCTCTCCTGCTGAGAGCCGACAGCCCTTCTGTCATCCGTGAAGGCACCGTGACCCTTGTGACCCTAACTGGGGAAACGCTTCACAATATCACCAGATTACCCTCCTCAGCCTTTCTTTCCCGTGACTGCACACCCAATAGCACTCAAGACCCTAAGGAGCAGGCTCTTCCCAAGGTCACGTCCTCGGTCTGATCCTGAATGGGGTTTTCAAGTGCCCTAGAGGATGACCTGTCACAACCAGATCAGGGCTGTTTCTCCTGACAGTCACCATGTGCCAGAAGTGATGGCAGAAACATGGGCACTGGCTTGGCAGACCCCGCTGGAGTCGCCCTGGGCTGCCTCCCGTTACCTCAGGGAGCGGGACGCAGCCCTTGGTGATGGGTTTGTTAAGCTTAAGAGTCTTTCAGACGATGTCTCCACTGTAACTGGAGGCAACTGGTGCACGTAGGGCCGGAGGCTCGGCAAACGGTTTGTAAACCTCCGCCCCCAGAGTCTGATCTGGTTTGAGTCTAGGCCTGAGTCAGCCCCCAATTAAAAAAAAAGTCCTCAGAAGTTGGGCCTGTTGATAAGTTTAACATGTGGCTTTGGGGCACAGGGAAATTGGTTTAGTTTAGTCCAGAATCTTAGAGCAGACCTGGTCCTCTGAGCCGCCCCAGCTGGCCTGGCTCCTCTCCGAGCTGGGAGCGCTCCTCTCAGGCCCGGCCCTGGCACCGCCAGCTTTGCTCTGCCAGGCTCCCTCTTTGGGGGACCAGGTCAAATGTAGGGCTCTCCTTTCCTCCATGGAGCTAGGGAGGGGGCTCTGGGGAGGGGGAAATACTTAAAGGAGTCTTTGCTCAGGCCCTGGCTGCCACCTGCTGGCCATAATTTAGTTGTATTTGCAGGACCAGATCTCTGAGAGGAAAAGGAAAGGGCATCCTGCCCTCCTTGCTGTGATGAGGTGTAAGGGAACTAGAAACCTGCTTTCTCAGTGACCTTTTTTAAACAAATTGATTCTAGAAAGAGAAAAGAAGGGAGAGAGAGAGAAACATCGATTCATTGTTTCACTTTCTTATGCGTTCCTTGGTTGACTCTTGTATGCGCCCTGCCTGGGACTCAACCCGAAACCTTGGCGTATCCAGACAACGATCTAGCCGGCCGAGCTGTCCGGCCAGGGCGGTGACTTTTGAGCACGTGTGGCAGAGAATCCTTCCAGAGACCCCTGTGCGCCTTGGATGAGTCCTCCTGAGCCAGAAACGACCCCCAGCCAGGGCAGAGGCAGCACCACGTGGCGAACCTGAGCTAGGCTTGAGCAGAGGCAGAGGCTCTGTTCCTGGTGTCGGAGGAGGACCATGGTTCTAATGCCCGCTCTGCTCGTGCGCCAGAGCCACCTGCAGGGTTTTTGTAATTACGTTTATATAATATGTGTGTCTGTGTGTATATATGTGTGTGTGTAAATTATGTGTTCTATATAGTGTATTATGTAGTGTGTTATATAGTGTTATGTTGTGTGTTATACATAGTTACGTACAGATTATCTGTTACATATGGTAACATATTGTATACAGTTAGGCACATGCATGGGCTTCCCCCGCCTACGGGGAAGTCTCTGCAGGAGAGTCTCAGGAAGACCTCTGGGGTGCACGGGGCAGGCTGCGTGTCACTCACCCTCGGTTCCAGACCAGACTTACGAGGAAGCCCGATAGCTAGGGGCAAGGAAGTGAGTGTGTTGTTCCTTCTGGGAGACTCTGCGTAGTGAACCTCAAGAAACAGGCTTCACTCTAGAGCCACATACTGCCGCAGCTCTCGAGCACAGTCCTTCCCGTCTGTCTTCTGTTCCTCCGCTTCGGATGCAGTCTAGTCACAAGAGCAATTCCCCTTTTCCCCGAACAGTGTGGTCAGTGATGCACAGCGCTGACCCTTGGCCTTTGCTGGGAGATTGGGGGAGGGGCTCCCACCTGTTGGCCAGAGCGGTGCCTCCGCTTAGCTCCAAAATAGGTTGCTGTGCAGGGAACATAGGTCCGGGATTGCCAAAAGCAGCTGGAAATCCCAAATTGTTTGTGTGAAACAGCCCAACTTTAAAATATTGGGCACTGATTCAAAAACATTTCCAACACTGCAAGTGTTAATGAGTTCAAGTCTGCCAGGCAGACTTGGCCAGTGGGCATCTCGTGCGTGACTGCTGATTGCAAGGCTTTAAGCTGGGGAGGGACGAGGCCGGGGCTGCTTTCAGATGGCTGCTGACTGCAGTAGTGTTGGAGGGCTGGGGGAGACTGGAGGCTGGAACACGTCTGAGGGCCTCCGCTGCTTGGCCAAAGAAAATGTCTGCATAACCCCAAGGCAGCAGGAGAGGTGGCAAAGAGCAGGGCCTATTGGGAAGGCAGAGTTGCCGGACTTGATTAGATACCAGGATGAGGAAAAGTAGGCTCTCTAGGATGACCCCATGGGTCTCTAACATAGTGACGGGGTGACTGGTAGTGATAGTCACTGGGATAATGCATACAGCAGCAGAAGCACGTGTTAAGGGAAGGTTCTGGACAAGCAGAACCTAGGTGCCCCGGGTCAGCTAGCAGAACACAGGCCACAGTCCCCCAGGAATGTGGGGTCTGAAGTCAGGCAGAGGTTAGCTGGCTTGCTAACTCACAGATCTGGTGGGGATACGTCTGCTTAAACACCCCTAATGGCTCCCGTTGTCGAAGCAGAAAGCCCAAACTCCGCCCTTCGATATCCTCCCTGCCAACCTCTCTGCCCCGCCCCAGCACAGAACCTGCTCCCCAGCCCTGCTGAGCAACTCAGAGCCCTGGAATAAGCCCTGCCTTTGTTCTTGCTGGTTCGTGGGGCCTGCCGTGCCCTTGTACCCCATCCCTTTCTGTGTTTGGAAAATTCCTGCTCCTTCCCTGCTCCAGCATCTCCACTTTGAAGCCTTTGCCGACCCTGCCAATCAGAAGCGATCACCCCCTTCTCTGTGCCATCCCTGAACTTTGTACGTGCCCTGCTGTGGGGGTTTACCTTCAAACTCCTTGAAGGTAGAGACCACTTCACTTAATTTTGTTGCAGTAGTTCTTAGCACACCCTAGCGTCTAGGAGACAATCATCAAATGTTTAAAGAATGTAGAGGTACCTACCCCTGTCCAGGAGGGAAACCACAGGACTGTCTGCAGGGAGACGCCTCTCATTTCCCCAGGGGTCCCCCAGCTCCAGTTCTCCTTACAGCTAAAGTCCAGCACGAGTCCCCGGTGCTGACCTGGCCGCCCTCCTTCCTCTGCAGCTGGGGTATGGCCGTCAATGTGTACTCCACGTCTGTGACCAGTGAGAACCTGAGTCGCCATGACATGCTCGCGTGGGTCAACGACTCCCTGCACCTCAACTACACCAAGATAGAGCAGCTCTGCTCAGGTGGGAGGCTGGGGGTGCGGGGAGTGCACCCTGCTGGAGGGAGGGGGAGGGAGGGCGGGAGCCACGCGGAGAAGGTCACTTGTAACTGGAATTAAAGGGGAGAGCCGCGGAGCCCTAACCTAGTCAGGGTCTCCATGGACTGGGAGGAGCAGGGGAGGCACAGGGAAGGGCTGCAGGAGGGCTGGGCCGTGGGGGCAGGCAGCGAAGCCAGAGGTTAACAGCACGAGGTTCCTCTAGCCACTCTGGGTCCGAGTCTCAGCTCTGCTTGTGGTGCAACCCTGGCTGAGTCACTGCACACTGCTAGGCCCCCGCCAGGCCCCTGTTTTCCCACCTGTAAGAAGGAAATAATGTCACCTATCCCCCTGGGATTGCTGTTAGATTAAATTACGTTTGCTGTGATGCATAGCAGTTTCATCAGTAAATAGTAACTGCCCTTATTCGTGGAACACTGCAGGGATTCTGTCTGTGTCTGTCCTGCACATAGAACTGGCCACGGCCCCAGAACAGGGAGAGAAGAGAGGAGAAGGGGTGGTTTGGGGGAGCGGGCCAGGAGAGGGCCTGGCTGAAGGGAAGGCAAGCGGCTTTGGCGGGGGAGCGGCCCGGACCCCTCTGTCAGCCTCGCTTCCCCACAGGGGCAGCCTACTGCCAGTTCATGGACATGCTCTTCCCTGGCTGCGTGCACTTGAGGAAGGTGAAGTTCCAGGCCAAGCTGGAGCACGAGTACATCCACAACTTCAAGGTGTTGCAAGCAGCTTTCAAGAAGATGGGTGTTGACAAAGTAGGTGCCTGTGCTCCCAGGGGCCCTGAGGAGCTGTGTGACCCTGGGGAAGAAGATGGCCCACCAGCAGGGCAGAAGGGGCTGCTAGGGTCGTCCAGCTCTCACGCCTCTCTCCACCCCGCCCCCCCCCCCCAGCTCTCCAGAGGGAATGTTCCCCAGCTCAAGGCACAGTGGAAAACCCTACACTCCACACCCCATCCTGACGACACTCCTGCCCCTTCCTCCTCTCTGGACCCTGTCCATCCCAGCAGTTGAGGCTTGGTATACTGCTCCTACTAAGTTCCTTCTCCAGGGCCCAAGAAAAGTCTCTTGCTCACTCTACCACCTCGATGGCCCCAGGCTCCTGGCTCCCGCAGCCCCCACCCCACGTGGAGGTAGCAGCACCAAGGGACTCCTCCCCACACCGTGCCTCCTTGCCTGGAGGAGGGCTGTCTCTGGATCCCAGGCCGGGGCCTGCAGCCTCCCCATCTGTTCCGGTGCCACGGGAGGGCGGCCAGGCGGAGAAGCCGGGGGCCACTGCGGCCCAGGGGCTGGCTGTCGCGAGAGCAGCGGCCTCTCATGGAGGAAGGCAGCCCTCTGGCCTCAGGCGGCTAAAGTTCTCTGCTTATGTGGTCTATTTCAGATCATTCCTGTAGAGAAATTAGTGAAAGGAAAATTCCAAGATAATTTTGAGTTTATTCAGTGGTTTAAGAAATTCTTTGACGCAAACTATGATGGAAAGGAATACAACCCTCTGCTGGCGCGGCAGGGCCAGGACGTAGCGCCACCTCCTAACCCAGGTGATCAGATCTTCAACAAATCCAAGAAACTCATTGGCACAGCAGGTAACGTGCCCGAGCCGGGGGAGGGAGTGTGGGGGGCCGGGCCGGCAGGGCTCCACAGCCAGGAGTGCCTCCCGGGCCACCCGGCCCGGCCCTGCCCGCCTAGAGGAGACTGTTATCACGGAGTTCAGATGGCGCCGCCTGCTGCCCCTTAGACCAGGGGGAGTCACAGTGGGGAGGAGAGGGCTCCAAAGATGGCTCCAAATGGAGAGCCACTGGCACCAGTCAAGGTGGCAGCTGGCGGTGGGGGGCCTGGGGCACTTCCCTCTGTAACATGAGCTAACACGTTGGCTTCAAGATGACGGGGCAGCACATGGCGTGGTTCCTCTGTCCAGGCCCATCCAGGCCAAGGGACTGGTGCCAGCACTGCGCATCCTTCTTGCCCCCCGCCCACTGGACGCCTGGGGACAGGAGCTTGCCATGTGTGTTCGCATCTTCCCCCATTCCAAAGGCCCATAGCCCTAAGTCCTCAGGAGATGAGTCTCTGAAAACATGGGTTCTAGGGGAGAAGGGAATGAAGCAATAGGGCCTTTGGGGGACACAGGTCGGGAGAGACAGGGAGAGGAGCGTCCCGGCCCGCATCTGAACCCGTCATAGCAGAGCCCCCCTGTTTGCGCTGCCACCCTGCCAGGCCTGCCCCTCTCACCTGCTTGCTTTGCACTGGAAGGAGCCTGCTCTGTCTGGGAGCCGTTCAGCTAGAGGACAAGTGGTCACAGCATGCCGTTCCCTGAGTCAGGCCCGCCAGAGGGCACAGAGCCCATCCCGAGGCCGGAGCCCTAGAGGGGCCGGGGCGGGGGCGGGTTTCTTCTGTTCCTCCCGTCCGACAGTCTGAGGTCACCCGTATGGGTGGCTTTGGGCTGGGGCCTATGTCAGGAAAGACCCAGCAAGAGCTAGTTTTGAGCCCCAGCTGCTGTCCCTCAGGCTTCAGCGGTCAGTCCAAGAGGGCCCCCAACCCTCCCAGCCCCACTCCCCAAGTTCCCCACTCCCCCTTCCCTTCATGTCTCCCTCAGACCCGCTCTCTTCCCTCCCCACGCCTCACACCTCGTCTACTCCCTAGTCCCGGCTGTCCCCAGGCTTGCCGCAGGGCTGCCCAGCTGCTGTGGTGTCAAGTGTGGCTGCGGCTTGAGGCCTAGATGTAGATGCCCCCCAAGTGGGAGAGGTGGGGAGGGCAAGTGTGCCTGCCTTTTGCAGAGGCCCGTCCCTGCACTCGTCACACCAGGCTGTCCCCTGCCACCCGAGCCACGGGCTCACATGGCCCCATCCGAACTTTCTCCTCCGGGCAGTTCCACAGAGGACGTCCCCCACAGGCCCCAAAAACATGCAGACCTCTGGCCGACTGAGCAACGTGGCCCCACCCTGCATCCTCCGGAAGAATCCCCCATCAGCCCGAAATGGCGGCCATGAGACTGATGCCCAAATTCTGGAACTCAACCAGCAGGTGAGTGGGGCGGGCCAGGGGAACGGAGATGACCCTGCCTCAACAGCCAGGGCCCTGGGGAGCCTGGGGCAGGAAGCTCGGGCTTGAACACCCCCTTTGCCCCGAGCAGCTATTGGACTTGAAGCTGACGGTGGATGGGCTCGAAAAGGAGCGTGACTTCTACTTCAGCAAACTGCGGGACATCGAGCTCATCTGCCAGGAGCACGAAAGCGAAAACAGCCCTGTCATCTCGGGCATCATCAGCATTCTCTACGCCACCGAGGTGAGCTCTGCCTTCACCTGCTCCTGTCCTGGTCCCACTGGGCCCGCCCCAGGCCCACCCGGCCCTAAGACCAGAAGGAGCCTCGGAGAGCATGGGCCCATGAGGAGAGTGAGCTAAAGTCACAAGCACAAGTCACGGGGAGCACTAGCAGGGAAAGGAGGACTAGAACTTGGGCCCTTGCTCCCAGCTTCCCTGTATAAGCCCACATCCTCGGCCGGGCCTGCCTGCCTCACCATCTCCCCTCCCTTCCCACCCCCAGGAAGGATTTGCACCCCCCGAGGACGATGAGATTGAGGAACACCAACAAGACGACCAGGACGAGTACTGAGGGCGGCCCTAGCCCTGGCTGACTGCACGCCTCCCCTCCCCGTCCCACATTATAACCCTTCCCTTACAGCCGGTCGGCCGGGTGCTTTGTGTCAGTGCCGCAGCACTGGGGAGTCAGGCAGGGGGGCTTGAGGGGATGGGGCAGGTGGGCAGGCAGAGGCACTGGCCCAGTGGGTGGCACACCTGCCCACTCCCCACCCCTATTTATTTCCGTTGTCTCTCTGCTGGTCGGCCAACACTTCCCAGGGTGCCCCTGCCACCTGCCCCAGCCAGCCGCCCGCTCCCGACAGCCAGCAGCTGTATATTTGACAAAGTCATTGGTATATTTTTACTTACTGGATTTTCCTTGCACTTTACCTGTTCTTTTCCCAGGGCTCACAGCACGGGCTCCGGGGCAGTGTGCTTGGCTTGGCTCCCCTTCCCTGTTGCCAGGCCACGGCAGGACTCACCGATTCTTATTTATTTTGTCTTTTGACTCCCCAGTAGCTGAGGGGAAGGCTGATGTCAGGAGAGGGATCAGGGGGCTGAGGTGGGGATGCCGAGGCCCCGGTGGTCAGGGAATGGGAGGGGAGCATGCAAGGGATGAACACGACCTCCTGGCACCAGAGTCACCCAACCTGGCCCCTTCCCCAGCCCCAAAGGCCAGCACTGCCCCGAGGCCCCCAGCCACTCCCTCCGCAGCCTGGTTCATACCACACAAACTCCCTCAGACCCTTCTGTGCGTCCGCCTCCCATCCACCGCGCCCCCAACCCCTGCCCCTCGGGCCACCCAGCCTGCGTATGTGTTCACTTTTATTTAAATAAACTTGTGTGGTAAAAGTCCGTGCCATGTCTCCCTCAGCTGAGCTAGCCTGGGTCTCAGTGCTCTGCTCCTCCTGAGCGCGCGCTCCCCTCCCCAAAGCGATGGCCGCGGAGCGCAGTGCCACTGCCACCCTCTCCGACCTGGTCCCCATCTCCCAACACTGGTGCCAGGGCTCCAGGGGAAGACGTGGATGCCCCACCCCCAATCCCTGAGGAGGAACAAGGTTTGGGGCCATGGCTGTGACGACAGGCAGCCCAGTGAAGCGACTGGGGGTAACAGGGTGGCCTGTGGGTCGGTGGGACTGCAGGTTGTCCCCCACGCCTTGCCAAAGCTCGCTCACCTCACAGCAGTGATCCAGCTGGGGACAAGGGCGCATCTGACAGAGAAAAGCTGAGTGGCTTACAAAGAGTAAGCAAAACCCTGAGCCCCAAAGCCCAGGAGGACAGCAGTGCCCGTGCGGTTCCTTCTGTAGAACGAGGGCTCATGGGAACCAGGACATGGAAGCCCTTCAAGAGGCCACACAGCCCTACATTCCTGGTGTGCGCCCGGCAGAGGGCCGTAGTGACCAAGGTCCTGGAAGCCCAGCAAGAGCTGAAGGCGCAGAATGAACGCGGGCACCAGGCTGTTCACACAGAGCGCCGGCAGTAGTCCCGCGCCCTCCTTTACAATGAAGGGAACCGAGGCCCACGGGTGACATGACTCACTCAAGGTGGTAAAAAACCTGGACTAGAATCCACACCTCCTGACTCCTGGTTTACTCTTCCCCAAAGACCACAGAGGTGTCGCCTCCAGAATGTTCCTCTAGGTTCGGGCTCGTCCTGGTGGCTGTTTCCTCATCATCCTGAGGTACAGTTGGGGCTGTTTCTTCTGCGGTCCCACTCCGTGACCCTCCTTCCAGACCACCTCCATTTCCCTGACGGCTCCAGATAGAAGCTAAAACAAGCATCTGTCCGTCCCTCATTCACTTCTCCTCCTCTGGACTCCCGTCCCCACATACACATACTTCTGGTCATATTTTATCTCTCTTTCTCTCCAACATGTTCCTTGCCTGCTTTTGTTGATCTTCATGATTTTTTAATCCCCATGAATAATTTTAAAAGGCTTTTCCTCCATTATCCCAGGTAGGTACTGTAAAAGGATAAGGTAGTTGTTCAGCATTGCCCAATGTTCATCTTCAGGGAACACATTCATCAGCTTTCCAGGTGTGTCCTCTTGGGGTCCTGGCCTGCCTCAGGGTGGTCGGGGCCAGGGCAGGGCGTGCTTATTCAGTGCAGCTGGTGGTGTTGCTGGTCTGCTTTTGCTGCTTTTCTGCGCCTGAGCTGAAATATTGGGTTGGCCAAAAAGTTCTTTTAGTTTCTTCTGGAAAATAAATGACATGTTTTTCATTTTCACCAATAACTTTATGATTTGGATATTTTGAGTATGTCAGCTGTCTCCCGCTATTGGCTTCTAGTGGGTAGAGGCCAGGGGTGCTGCTAACCATCTTCTAGTGCATAAGACAGCCCCACAGCAAAGAATTATTTGGCCAGAATGACAATAGTACCAAGAAACTTCGCACTTTTGACATGTTCGATCAGTCACAGCACCTTCTCCATGCACTGCACAAATCTTTTTTTGTGTTTCAGTTGCATTTTTACCTTTCTTGAAATAATAAAGGATAGAAGGCAAAAAATGTTGCATATTTTCTTCTATCTTCAATATTAAAATGGCTGCACAAAAACTCACCAGTTTTGATTTTTTTTTAAATGCACACAGCTATGACAGCTGTCACAATGCAATCTAACACAATGGTTTCCAATGAGGTTAAAGACAACTAAGCTACTAGAGCCATGGTCCAAAAAAAACCTAAACGAACTATTTGGCTGACCCCATACAACCTGGATGTTATCTCTAGGGAGGGAGGGAGGCCAGGGGAGGAGGTTACCATGGGGGTGAGGTCTTTGTTTTCCCAGTTTTGCTCCCCCACCAGGGGCCTTCCTCTCTGGTGACCCTCTGTACCAGTGTGTAAACTGCTCAGCTAGTTTTGCTTTGTTTTTATTTTTAGCTATCTGTCTTAGTTTCCCTATTCTACTTGCCAAGGAATTTTCCTCGCTTCTCACTAAGCTGCCTCACCAGGGTGGAGGATAAAGTCCAAATTTGGCAGGCAAGGCACCTGCTTGGGCTCGGACCCTTTCTAATCTCACCACCTCCAAAATCCCATCAAACACCATCACACTAGACCACTTCCCGTTTCCCTGCCCAGCCCTGCACTGTCCCACCTCTAGACCTTAGCTCAAATCAATAAATCCATACAACTGGCCTGTTCTCTCCATCTGTCCTGATCCCCGACCCACGAAAATTCTCCCATTCCTCAGGACCCATCTCAAATGCCATCTTCTTCAGGAAGCTTCTCTCATCTCCGTCCTGAGGAATTTGTCACTGCCTAAGCTGTCCATCCTGTACGAGTTTGGACTCTTGAATCTTACTCTAAGGCCTGGCCCGCCTTGCACCTCAGTATGGCAGGTATGAATCTTGTCCTCAAACACAGGAGTGCACACAAAATAGCGCATTGTCTTGATGGTGATAAGTTACTTTAGTTTGGCCGTCCAGCCTCCGCCCCAGCTGGGATGCTTCAGGTTTTGTGGTCTTACATGATACTACAAGCAGGCAGGAGAGGCCCTCCAGGGGTAGTGGATGTCTGAGCAGGAACTCGTTTGAGAGGTTCCTCAGGTCTGCGACTGTTGATCACTTCCTTGCCACGTCTGGGGCTTGGGACTGACTGCAGTGGGAGCCAGAGCCGTTTCTTTCCCCTTGCCTGGAAGGGGAAACCCAGCCCTGGCTGTCCCGGACTTCTCTCTGCCTCCTGTCAAAAGGACTCTCCACTCTGCACCCTCCCCAAACTGCCTCTTCCCGCCAGCTCCACCCTCTTCCTTGTTCAATCACCATAGATTTTTATAGCCCATTAACCTCAAAGTTTAATCACTAGCAATAGAAAACAAACACTTTCCTAGAAGGAAGGAAGCATTTAACCTACAAATTCTTCCTGGAGGTGAAAAGAACTATGTCCATTCCATCCTTCTTCTGGCACTCCGAGAAAGGCAAACCGCAACAGTTAAATTTCCAAGTCATCTGATACAGCGGCCTTCACACGGTAGCTGCCGCAGAACCTTCGGCTGAATGTATCAGCCTCCCGACTCAACATCTTTGCCTGGATTTTTCTGCTGCGAAGGAGCCCGGAGTCCCCGCCCGACCCCCTCGCTAGGAATTACCTGGCAAAAACGAAAGACTACAAGTCCCAGGCTGCCCTGCGGGTGCCGCCACGCGTCGCGAGGCTCCGCGGGGAGACGTGGCAAAGCGCGGCGAGTCCACACCGACCGGAAAGCCCAGGGAGGTGGCCGCCAGTGGCGGGAGCGTCTGAGCCATGGCTGCCAAGGCGGCGGCTGGGGGGCGCTGGGAGGTGGTGAAGAAGGGGCGACGGCTCGGGGCCGGCAGCAATGGGCGAGGCGGCGGAGTGGACCGCCGGGCGCTCGGGGAGGCGAACGGAGTGTGGAAGTACGACCTGACCCGTGAGTACCCACCCGGCCCGCCGCCTGCGCCGCCGCCCCGACCCGGGCCCGGGTCCGCCCCTGCTCGGGCGTACGGAGCAGCCGGACATCCCGGCTCCTCCCGGCGCGAGCTCTCCGCCGACCGGCGCCTCTGGGTTCAGCGAGCGCACCCCTTGCCTTGTTTCTCGGGAGCCTCACGCAGGGTAGACAGCGCGAGGAATGTTGCCGTCCTAGCTTCGCAGATAAGTAAACTGAGGCCCGGCGGCGTTAGATGCCTTGCCCAGGACCACCTGTCAGAGGGACGAGGATGCTGGTCCTCAGACGCCCGGCTGACAGCAACACACCCTTCCAGCTGCCACCAGCTCTTGCCTGGCCTCTCCGGGCAGGTGGCCGAGCGCTGGGAAGAGGCATTTTGGTTCATTATTCCGGGCGCCCCCTCCCCTTAAGTAACCAGCAGGTGGGGTGAGGGGCGGACAGACAGGAGGCCCAGCCGGGAGAAATGACCGCAAACGCTAAACACCCACCGCGCCTTATTCTAAGTGGCGCCTGTTTCCTCCAAGTCTCCTGGAGGAGTGGAGAAAGTTTGCCACTTGTTGATGACAGAGTTGTCACGTTCGAACCAAGAGGACCTGAGGTGGAACCAAGACATGAAAATCCTGACCTCCCAGACTAGTAACCACTTGCCAGAGAAGCCAGCCCACAGCCTCCGGCCCTCCACTAGTGCCCACATACTCTGGCGGCCTCATCTCTGAAACTCAAAAGCTGTGTGACCGAAAAAAAGCAACCAAAAGGGCCCTCTCTGGCCTGCTCCCTAAGCAGGACAGCGAGGAGGGGCTTTGAGGCCACTCCTCGGTGGAGATGGATTAGGTGACAGTGCGGGAGAAGGGACCACTCTTCCTGTGAGGGCCTCCTGACTCAAGGATGGCCCCCCTTTCTCTGCCTACTGTCAGCTCCCATCCAGACGACAAGCACCCTTTATGAGAGGGGCTTTGAGAAAATCTTGAAGAAGCAGAATAAGGAGCAGGTCCCACCCCCTGCTGTGGAGCCTAAGAAACCCGGGAACAAAAAGCAGACTAAGAAGGTGCCGACCCTCACCAACCAAAACCAGAAGCAGGGCCGCTTCCGCAGCCTGGAGGAGGCGCTGAAAGCCGTGAGTGTGCCTAGACTTCAGGAGGGAAGAACGGGGGCTTGAGGTGTGGGGAGGACGGCAGGAGCCGAGGGGGCGGGCAGCTGAGGACCTGGGGGGTTTGGGACGCTGTTGGTTGAGAGGAGGCATTCAGGGAAGAGTGGAAACCCCCAGGCTTAGAATATTTGCTCTAAGGATAAAAAGGAAGTCAGAAGTTAGTAGGGAAATGTGGATTAGCGAGCAGAGAGCCTTGAAACCCAGGGATAGCAGGAAGAGGTTAGAGAAGCTATTTGTGGTTCCTCACCCCATGGAAGCAGTGATCTTTCATTGTGCTTCGTGTCCTTTGTATTTCTCCTCGAACATGTGAGGGGCCCAAGAGTCTGGGCCTTGAGATGAGCAATTCCAGCTGTCCACACTTTCTAAAGGTCTGTGTGCAGCAAAATTGTGGCATTCCACATACTTATGTTTAAAAGCAGACACCCTTTGTTCTTCGTGCCACCATTTTCCCACCTCTACCCAATTTTCCTACATTCACAATTCACCCACAACTGACCATGGGTGGCCTGTGTCCCTGGCAGCTGGACGTGGCCGCTCTGCAGAAGGAACTGGACAAGAGCCAGAGTGTGTTCTCTGGGAATCCATCCGTGTGGTTGAAGGACCTGGCCAGCTATCTCAACTACAAGCTCCAAGCACCTCCAAGTGAACCCACCCTGAGCCAGCACACTCATGGTTAGTTCTCTCAACTCCCTCAAGCTCAGACAAGTTCAAGAAAATTCTGAAATGGCTACGCGTAGTCTTAGTAACAGACCCCAGTGCCCTGACTTACGTGGGTGGAGCCGTTCTCAAATCATCATGGCCGTGAAAGTTTCTGGGCCTCATTGGGATCGGGAGGACGCCAGGGACCTCTGCTGTCCTCACTGTTTTCAGGGAGCACGCCAGTGCTCAGAGGGCAGAGGCTTCTGGTCCTAGTGCTCATGTGGAGGCCTGCTGCCCCAGATTATCCTTACAGCCTGGTGAGCCGGGAGCTGCGGGGGACCATCCGAGGACTGCTGGCAAAGGCAGCGGGGTCTCTGGAGTTCTTTTTTGACCACTGTCTGTTCACCATGCTGCAAGAGCTGGATAAGACGCCAGGTAAGAGGGGCCCATGAGGGGTAGCCCCGCCCCATCTTGGGGGCCTGTTCCCTTTTTCCTGCTTCAAGAGCAGCTGGGTTGTTTCCAGGAGAGAAGCATGCTAACCCTGACACTTTGGGAAAGGAAGGAGGAAGTCAGGACTTGCTGGCCTGGGTTCGGGGCTCACAGCTGCCAACAGGAAGGTTTCAGGTTTGGGAACGCGTTCCTGTGTGTGAGCCTAAGAACATGCCTCTCTCCAGGGGAGTCGCTACACGGTTACCGTATCTGTATCCAGGCCGTTCTGCAAGACAAGCCCAAGATTGCCACCCTGAACCTGGGCAAGGTGAGCTCAGGGTGGTGGTGGGGACACCAGACGGCCAGGACTGGGGGAGCTGGGCAGGATCTATACTGCTGGGCCCATCGAGGGCTAGCGGAAGACCCTGTAAGACCAGTCATAACAGCTGACGCTGTTAGCACTCACCGTGTGTTTTGTGTACGTATGAGGCAGGTACTGCTGGTATTCTCATTTGGTAGAAGATTGAGCTGCAAAGGGGTACAGTAACTTTCCTAGAGTCAGTCCATTAGGAAGTGGCAGGTGTGGGTGAGCGCCACAGTCTGTGCCAGAGCCCATGCCCTGAATGACTGCACCACACTGCCTTAGTGCCCCACTGCCCCTCGGCCTGTCCCCCTCTCCTAGCTGACAGCTCTCTTCCTGCCTGGCTTTGGGGGTGCCCCGATGCTTTGCTCTATCCCACCCGACCTCTCCCACTGGTCTCCTCAGTTCCTAGAACTGCTGAGGTCCCACCAGAACCGACCAACGAAGTGCCTGACCATCATGTGGGCCCTGGGTCAAGCAGGCTTTGCCAGCCTCACCGAGGGTCTGAGAGGTGACACGGCGGTGGGGACGGGAGAGGGTGGTCCTGGAGCGGGAAGCGCCTCTTGAATGCCTCCAGTGGGTCTGTGCCTGAGGCTTCCTCCCTGACCCTTGTCTCCACAGTGTGGCTGGGGATCATGCTGCCTGTGCTGGGCATCAAGTCCCTGTCCCCCTTCGCCATCGCATACCTGGATCGGCTGCTCCTGTGAGTAGTGGGGGGACAGCAGGGACAGGGCCCAGGTGTCTCCAAGTGGCCGTTTCAGTAAAATGGGGTGCTGGGATCCTGGTCTTCACAGAAGTGAGGAAGGAAGGGGAGGGAGCCATGAAGGGGTGAGATACGGGGTAGTGTTTATGTCTTTTCCTAGACGTTGGTCTTAGCTGAGCTCATGGCCTTGGGGGTCCCCAACAAGCCTGTTTCTTTCTTCCCACACAGGATGCACCCCAACCTCACCAAGGGCTTTGGCATGGTTGGCCCCAAGGACTTCTTCCCCCTCTTGGACTTTGCCTATATGCCCAACAACTCCCTGACACCCAGGTGGGCCGTGCCAGATGCCCCTGCTGTGAACGGTGCCAGTGCCGGCAGAGCCAGAAGCAGGCAGTGTTCTCCTGTCCCTTCTTCAGCCAGCCTAAATCTAAGAGTCTCAGCCGGCGGGTTCAAGGAGTCAGTAAACCCCCCGAAATTATACTGACCCTCGAGTGTGATTGGCATGTGGGCATTCTCCTGGGGAGAGGGTCCATGACTTTCAGCAGTTTTTCCAGGGAGTCTCTGAGTCTAACAAAATTCAGAGCCCTTGCAAGGCCCTTAGATGCCCCTCCTCGGCAGGGTGTGGACGCTGAGGCAGGCAGAGGGGGCGCAGCGCACAACTCCATTTACAGCCTAGGCCTGGCTCTCCTCCCCTCCCCTGCCCCAGCCTGCAGGAGCAGCTGTGCCAGCTCTACCCCCGACTGAAGGTGCTGGCATTTGGGGCAAAGCCGGAATCCACCCTGCACACCTACTTCCCCTCCTTCCTGTCCAGAGCCACCCCTAACTGCCCTCCAGCGATGAAGAAAGAGGTGAGGGAATGGCAGGAGGCTCCTTTGTCCCTTCTAGGGGTCAGCTGCAGAGGTCTCAGTCTGCCGACAAAGGCCAGGCCTTCAGGGGCCGTTGTCTGAACACCCCTCGGCTCACTCCTGCAGCCTCCAGCCCCACTCCCTCATGTTCTACCCTCGGGAGCACAGAGCTGAAAGGACAGCACTTTCCCATCTGGCTGGTCTCTTGTGTCTTCCCCCTTGCAGATGAGTGATCTTAGAGCTCAAGGTCTAGCTCAGGGCCCGAGCCTCCCCCTTTACAGCCTCTGAGATCTCTGGGGGGTGGGCATGACTTCACCCTCCCACCCGTTCGAGTGGACGTGTTGCCTCCGTGGTCTCACTCGGGAGCAGGGGATTGCTTCTTGGCACTCTGCCCCGCCCCAGTGCCAGCCCAGCAGTCTGTCTCTTCTGCAGCTCCTGAGCAGCCTGACCGAATGCCTGAAGGTGGACCCCCTCAGCGCCGGTGTCTGGAGGCAGCTGTACCCTAAGCATCTGTCACAATCCAGGCAGGTGGGGGGCGGGGGTCATCTTAGAAAAGCCTTAGCTCATGCCTGCCAGCCTGTCCTTGCCCTAGAAGCAGAAGGGGGACATTTGTGACTGTTGCTCAGGCTCACGCCTCTCAGGTTGTGGGGGAACATTGCCGCATGGACTCCAGGAAGCTGTTCGCCTACTGGTGGGGGTGCAGTCTTTCAGATTGAAGCAGTCAGGGGCCTGACGGAGGGTGGGAGGGGCCGAGTGGGCCCCCTGATAGGAAGGGCTTGTACTTTCCCCACAGCTTGCTGCTGGAGCATTTGCTCAGGTCCTGGGAGCGGATTCCCAAGAAGGTGAGGAGCTGGAAGGACATGGCAGGCTGAACTGCATCTGGGTTCTGGGTTCGTACCCTCGGCCACTGCCCCCTTCCCCAAGAAGGCGCTCTGTCGGTGCATTTGACTTGGGAAGTGAAACATGGTGGAGGCTCAGGGTTCCCTCATGGGCCAAATCCTAAGCTCTCAACTGAGACATTTCTTATCCTGCAGGCGCAGAAGTCTCTGCAAGAAACCATTCAATCCTTCAACCTCACTAACCAGGAGCTGCTGAGGAAAGGCAGCTGTAATAACCAGGATGTCATCCCCTGTGACACCGCTTGCAAGGTGTCGGCACCTGGCCCTCCCCAACCCACACACTGTTCCGTGTCTCTGTCTTGGCACACCTGGGCTGGGCCTGTATCACGTTCCTGCCCTACCTGTCCTTGGAGCCCTCTCTGCCTCTGGGGTAACGCGAGGGCTGGCCCCTCGCCCTGGGAGTCCTAGTTTGAGGCCAGCCTAGGAGGCAAGACCTGCCCCCTCCCTCTGACCACTGCTCCTGCCCCCTCTCCTCCTAGGCTCTGCTGCAGCGGGCTCGGGGCTTCCGGCTGCCCTGGACACGGCTGCTCCTGTTGGTGCTGATCTTTGTCGTAGGTTTCCTGTGCCACGACTTCCGGTCCCACAGCTCTTTCCAAGGTAAGCAGGGATTGTCAGGCAAGGGAAGTAGCGTGGAGGTGGGGCGTAGGGCTAGGTGTAGCACCTCTTTCCCCCACTCACCCCCCACCCCACACCCACAGCTTTGCCCTGATGCGGTAGAACAAACACTTTTCAGACAGATTTTTGTGTCCATAACTGTGACGTTACCACTTCAGGTTGAACAAGTGCTTTTCAGTATAGAAACGCTTGCATGTTCATGGCCTCATTTAAGTCAGTGTTGTCTCCTTTTTAACTCTTGAGGAAATTGAGGCACAGAAAGATTTAGTAATTAGATTTACAATGACAGCTGGTAAGTAGAAGGGCAGACGCCATGCACGAAGCTTTCTGATGCCTAAGTCCAGGGCTCCACCTGGCTGCACCGTTCCTGCTCACCTGGCCCAGCAGGAGATTGGCTTAGCCACCTGGGCCTGCACCCCGCTTCTGGTGTGCTCTGCAGCCCCGTGAACATGCCGCAGTCCGCCTAGTCCCCGCCCGCGCCCCCACTTCCCAGCTCACCAGAGGCCCCCTTTACCCAGCCTCCTTCTCCGGCCGGTTGCTTCGGTCATCTGGTTTCTTGCCTGCTGGCCAACAAGCATGTGCCAAGATCTATACCTACAGCCTGCAAGGCTACAGGTGAGCACCTCCCAGGGAGGGGAGGAGGGAGAAGGGAGAGAGAAGGGTCAGGCATTCAGAGTGTGAGGGCATTGACAGTCTGTGGGGGGAGCCGCGCGGCCTAGGGAAGCTCAGCCCTCCTCTCCCCGGTCTCCTACAGCTGGCTAAAGGCGACATTGCTGGCCTGGGGCTCTCACCTGCTGACCATGGTTGGGCCCAGCTTGCAACTGGCCTGGACCCACATCAACGCCACAGTCAGCTTCCTTTCTGCCCACTCTGCCTGCTTCAGCGACAGCCTCACCAGCCTCTCCCAGAGCGTAAGCCAGAGAAAGGGAGGTCAGAGGAGGGCTGGTCTCCCCAGGAGCTGAGTTCTTGGGAAGGTGCAGCCCCACGTGTACTGGGTCCTCGGGACCAGGATGCATGCCCTGGGCGCCCTAACCCCATTCATTCTCCGTGCTCCAGCTCCCTGATGTCCTGACCCAGCTGCTCCATTCTCTGAGGGAGCTGCTCTCGCTTCTTTACTACCGTGTGCTGCTGCCGCTGTGGCACATGCTGCTGGAGGCCCTGGCCCAGGCCCAGCAGCGCTGCCACGAGGCCTGCAGGTGAGACTCTCATCCAGGGCTCCCGCAGGAGCACGGTGGCCCCGTGCCCTTTTCCCAGGCTCCTCTTCAGTCTCTCACTCAGCCGCGCCCCTTGCTCATCCCTTGGCCACTGGTATACAGTTGTAGGGCTGAGTTGCAGCCTTGTGATTTGATGCAGCTGTACACCACTACTTCCCACCCCCACCCATGTTTGCTTTCTTCCCAGAGGTGAGGTGACCTGGGACTGCGTGAAGACACAACTCAGCGAGGCTGCCTGCTGGACCTGGCTCTGCTTACAGGACATCACGGTGGCTTTCTTGGACTGGGCACTCGCCACGATATCCCAGCAATAGGCCCTTCCTCCTTGGCCACTGGGCTCTGTCTGAGACGGGCCATCTGAGACTGCTGGGGGCAGAGGGAGGCAGTTCTGGGTGGGGTCTTTTTCACTTGGTGCCTGAGTTCTGTCTGTCTGCGCCAGTTCTTCTGTCTTTAGTGGTGACTGAACCCAGGGTTATCTCAGCCTCCAACCCCTGATTCCAAGGAACACTTCTCTGGCCCTTCTGCATATGCATAGCTCTTAGCCTCTGCTCTTGGGCTGGCGGTCTCTCTAGCCTCCTGCCTTCCATCTCATTCCTGAGGTCCCAAATAGCTCGTCCCCAAAGGTGGGACTCCAGCAAGCGGCCTCTGCGTTCTCCCGATGAATCATTTCTGCTCCCATACATTACCACCGCAGGAAGAGAAAAGGGACTTCCAGGAGAAGACAGCACCACAGCAGGGCACAGCAGCTCCACCTCTGCATACAGGCTGGACACAGAGGCCTGGGTAGAAAGCCCTCTCACCTCAAAATGCCCACTCAGGCCCTTCGAGGCCCTCACTGCCCCCTCCATCGTGACCCTACTTCCTCACCATCCTCTTCCGTGCTGGGGGCCTCTGTCTCCAGATTCATCTTCTCTCTACTGCCTACCCCTACCACCTGTCTGGAGAGGAGAGCCCAGTTAGTTGTGTGCCTTGGGCCCAGGGAACCTTCCGGCAGCCTGTTGAGACAGGATTCAGCACCTGGCTCCTGGATGTGCCTATTAGGTAGAATAAAGGACACAGATTTGATTTCTAGCTGTCCTCTCTGCATCCTCACACAGGAATCCCCATAGCTGTGGACAGAACAAAATATGCCCCCTGCCTCCTAGGCATTGTAGCCACTGGCAGGGAAGGCCCACACCAGTCATTCTAAACTTTGGCCTGGCGGGGGTCCTAGATGCACTTCTCGCTCCCCCAGCCGTATTGTCTCTCCGCTATGATTTGTGTCCCAATCATCATTTGCCTCGACAGCTGAAGTATTTTATGCTGGGAAAAGCAAGGAAGAGCTCCTAGGGGAATTCTTGGCCAGCAATTGGGGTGTCTTCTTCCTTGCCAGGACTTTATTAATTGGTTTGTTTTATAAAGCAGTGAGTGAAAGATTTAGAACTTAAGATCTCGGGATCAAGAGTTTATCACCAAACTCCCTTTTTATTTTTGACTAGAGACTATATGTCATAACTGCACGGGTTTTCAGTTCTCATCTCACGTTTCCTGAATGTTTAAAAATATAAGCATTAGAGGTACACTGCCCACTCCTTTTTGTTCCCTTTCCTTGTTAGGATGTTACCTCGTGGGAGTTAAATGACCCGCATGGGGCAGAACCTTGCTGTCCTAGTGGTAACCATACTATTTTTCACAGAAACTAGAGAACCTGCCTGGCAAAGAGCAATGGCTTAGGACTGCGAGGCAGGACTGTGCAGAGGTCCCAGGACATGTTCCATTTCCTCAGTCCTTCCTCACCAGTCAGAAACAAATGGGGTCTTGGAAGCTAAGAAGGGTCAAGCGTGGTCAGTGCTTGGATGGGAGAAACAAATGGGGTTGATTCATAGGAGTAGCAAAGCTTTGGAACTGGCTTATGTTCAAGGCAAGTAGGAAAAAGGGCTGGCATGATCCTGGGTTGGCAGCAGCAAAAGAAAGTGATGACACTCTCCGACAATGACATCAAGTCCAGCCAAGGCTGCTGGGCTGAGTTCTTTCAAACCTGCAACTCAGAGAATGCCGCTTACAAGTGCTTCATTAGGTTTAATGTGTGTGCTGTACCTTGGGTTCATTTCATCTCTGGCATGTGATCCTGGGGTGCAACATTTCTCTTCAACTTAGGTTAACTGAGGTCCCCACGGCCTCTCACAAGGACACTGGACACTTGAGTCGGCTTTGTTTAATAGATGGGGTTGGTTGACCCAGTATTGGAATTGCCCAGAAGTTTTCCTCTGCCAGAGGAGGAGGTGTCCAAAGCTGCACCTGCTGGCCATTAAGAAGACCCAGACATCCACATGTTTCATTTTTGCAAAACTGTCAACAACCGAATCCAAACGGCGAGTTGAACTCGTGTGGACTGGTGGAATGCAGTCCGGTGCTGACAGACAGACGACGACTGTTGGTGTTACGGGAAGAAGAGAAGTAAACTGACACTTCGAAGAGTCTCATCTGGACATTGTAACTACTTTTCACACACAGCTGGAGTTCTACAGATAACGTGGCATAAAACTGAAGGGCAGTTTAAATACGGTTATCTCTTACTAACTTTAGTTACTACAAATTGTGTGGACCTGCAAATTGTATAACATGACTCATTTGAACACACTTCTTTCCGTTTTTCTAAGTCTTAAAATATGTTTCCAGATTCCTCTGGTTATTTGTACCCAGTCTGCAGCGTCAGCTTTAGAACAGGCCAGCTTGATGGGCCAGCCTCACTTACTATAGATAGATAACCTTGCCAGGCAGATGATGTTGCTGGTCTCACACCTGCGGCATTACTGGTCCGTTCTCAAATGCCACCGCCCTTGGGGTGAAGTGTTTCACACAGAGGGATGTGCCTTCCCTGCCCTACCCCAGAATAACCCAGTTGGCAGTGACATAGAAATGACTGGTTGGATGACCTCAGCATTTTAATATGTCTTATCTCTCCTAAAGGAGTTTGAATTTAAGTGAACACTTAAAGGGATCCATCCTTTTTGTACGTACTATCCATGGTTATGCTCCCAAAAGGGCTTGAGGAGACAAAGGACTTTGCTTTTCCGTTTTGTTTTTTAAAGCCAGGTATTTTCATTGCCCCAGACTTGAGGTATAAGAAGAAATTTGGAGGTGGAGGGGAGCTTACCTACCATTCAGGGTATGAGTGAATATTTATTGAATATTGAATATTCTGCCTATGAATTAAATTGAATTCAGACACATTTTTGAGTGTGCTTTGTTATAATTTTTTGTACTGTGTTAGTATGCCAGTTACTAAGTTTTTAATGGACTTTCTTTCTTAGAGCAGCTTTAAATTCCCATCCAAGTTGAGCAAAAAGCACGTAACCCTTGCCCTTACGCTTGCACAGCCTCTCGTACACACTGATGCATCGTCATCTGAAGTTCACAGTTCACACTGATCATACTTTGTATTATTTCAGTCTGAGTTTGTTGAGACTTGTTGCCTAACATGTGAGCTATCCAGGAGAATGTTCCATGTCTGTTTGAGAAGAATGTGTGTCCTGCTGCTGTCGGGTAGAATGTTCTGTGTATGTTTGGTCAAGTTGCTGTGTTGATCGAGGACTAAACTGACTGATGAGCTTATCAACACATCCTGAATGTTAAAGAACTCTTACAAATCAATAAGAACAGTGATGAAACAATAATAAAAATATAGATAAAAGACATCATTCATAAAATGAATGCAAATGAACAATAGACTTGAAACTATACTTTTTAATCACTACATTGGTTAAAAAGTACAAATTTAAAATAAGATACCATTTCACTTTTGCATATATTAACAAAGAATTTTCTAAATTGATAATATGCTCAGTGAATGCTATGATTGAAATTGATAAAATGTTTCTAGGAAGTAATTTGGTAATATCAAAAGATTTAAAAGTTTCATACTATTTTACCAAGTAATTCCATTTCTAAAAATATATTCAGACTGCATAACTTTGTAATATTTATCAAAATTATGTGAGGTTCCCAAAATATGTAAAAATAATAATTTTAGAAGATTAACAAAAACTATATTTTTTCTGGAGAATAGAAAAGTAAACAAAAATACAGACAAAGATTTATGTTCCAGAACATTTACTGTAGGAGTATTAACAATGAAAATTTGTATATAAACCATGTCTGACAATAAGATGAATATGTTTAGCCCTGGCTGGTGTGGCTCAGTGGACTGAGTGCCCGCCGTGAACCAAAGGGTTGACGGTTCGATTCCCAGTCAGGACATATGCCTGGGTAGCAGGGCAGGTCCCCAGTTGGGGGTGTGTGGGAAGCAACCACACATTGATGTTTCTCTCCCTTTCTTTCTCCCTCCCTTCCCCTCTCTCCAAATAAATAAAATATTTTTAAAAATGTTTAAAAATTGTGGTAAAACTAAAGGATGAGAAATGGCAATTCAAATCCAAATAACCTGTAATGAAATAATAAAATGCCTGTAATTAATTGAGTTTAATTTATTAAAATATCAGCTGTAATTAAAAATACAGAAAACAATTGTTGACAAGGATATGGAGAAACTGGAGTCCTCCCGCATTGCTGGTGGGAATGTAAAATGATTCGGATACTAGAAAATAGTCCTCAAAGAGTCAAACATATAATTACCTCAAAAACCAGCAATTCCACTCCTAGATATATAACCAAGAGAAATGAACACATATACCCACATAGAAACTTGTACACGAATGTTCGTAAAACCATTATTCATAAAAGCCTAAAGATGGAAATAGCCCAAATGTACATCAAAACAGATGAATGGATAAACAAAGTGGTACATCCATACAAGGGAATAGTATCCAGCCATCAAAAAGGAGGTGATACTGGTACAGGCTACAACTTAAGAGTCTCAATAACATAAGTGAAAGAAATCAGATATAAATGGTCACATGTTTTATGATTTCTTTTCTATGAAATCTCCAGAATGGACAAATCCATACAGACAGAAAGCAGATTCGTGGTTGCCAGGGGATGTTGGTGGGGAGTAATTGCTTAAGGGTTCGGATTTTGTTCTAGTTTTGAAACAAGAGCGAGGTGGTAATTTGCACAACATTGCGGATGTATTAAATACCACTGAATTGTCCATACTTTAACATTGTTAATGGTGTTATGTGAATTTCACCAAAAAAATTAAAAGCAACATAAATATGTACTGCTTCCCAGCTCTCTTTCCAGTCCTCACCTCTCCAAAAAAAAAAAAAAAAGAGTGCTAAAAACCCCAAGCTAACGCTCTGGGACAGCAACAGAGCAAAATTACACCAAGATGTTAACCTCCTGCTTTGTGGGTGGGCGCAGAGCCGTGTTGTGCTCAACGACCTCACAGACCTTGGATTTAAAGCTCAGCCTAGGAGAACCAACCCATGAAATGCCGGAGTTGCGAGGGGCTTGAAATCATCACCTGGATTTGCCTATGGCATCGTGACTCCAGGTTGCATAGGCGGTTGGCCCCAAAACTGAAAATGGAGGCCAGGTCTCCCCGCACACCGACCCCACCAGCAACGCTTCACAGAAGAGTTGGGTTTTAGGTTGGTTTCTTTATTTTTGAAACCCGGGAGCTTCTAGTGGGCAAAGGATTGCGGGCTAGCTTTGCAGGTCCCTAGAGAGGTAGAGGTGTGAGGTGGATAGGGGCGGGGGCCGGGTGGGCAGGGCCGGTTAGGGGCGGGGGCCGATGGGCAAGGCCCTGCCCCAGGGCCCCGGGCCCCTCTCCCTTCCCGCCCCGTAGTCCCGCAGCGCAGGGTTTCGGCGCAGCCGGATCCCGCTCCTCCCTGCGGTCCTCGATCAGCTCCGTGGTTTGTATCATGACAAAACGTTGGTTAATTGACTGAATGAATGCACTTCACACCAGGAAAACAGTAGGATTTTATTGGCGTCCTCGGAGAAAACGAAGGGAAATGTGGAGCAGAAATAGCAAAGCAAGCTGTCGGAGCCGCAAACTGGGCTTGCGCTTTGCAATGGCAGAGCAAGCGCGCGTACTGGACCCGCTGGTCAATGCTGCCCAGAAGCTCAGGGTTGCGGGCAGGATCTCTAAGCGTCAGCAATCTTATAGAAGCCACTGAGGACGGGGGGGAGGGGCGGGTGTCTGTGTATTGTTTGGTATTGTAGAAAGCAGGGAAACGGAAGCGAATTGTGTTGCCCGTATTTCCTCCACTTACGGTTGGGAAGCGGGTCCTTTGCTCGCGCTATTGTCTGCGGCTTGCTCTGTTCTCTGTGGCCTGGAGGGGCACGGCCGGGGTAAGCTTTAGAAGGTGGAGTCTGGGCTCTAGAAAGTTCTGAAGATCTAGAGTATCGAGCCCTCGGTAAGTATTAGAGGGCAGCCGGCAAGCCGGAGGAACAGCGGGGCCTTCGATAGCTCAGTTGGTAGAGCGGAGGACTGTAGTGGACGAGCTGTGGCAATCCTTAGGTCGCTGGTTCGATTCCGGCTCGAAGGACTTCGTGTCATGTTTTTTTAACTTCCACTTAATTCAGTCCCCTCATGGTGGGAAAAGGCAGACTGAATTTGCGTGAGTAGCCGATGTTCGGTGAAATATATATGTAATAAGTAGGGTACGTACAGTACAACTCTCTTGTGGGTTAAATGCAGAGATATTCACATGTGTTTTAATTTAAACAAGGCTTTATTACTATTGCTTGCTTTTCAAAAGTTTTGCCCATGATTCCGCTGTACTCCGGTGTTAAGTAAATATCCTGAATTTTGGTTAGTCTAGCGGTCAGGACACAGCTTGCAACAGCCTGTAAGGTAAAGGGAAGGAAGGTAGCATCAGCCGGGGGATTAGCTCAAATGGTAGAGCGCTCGCTTAGCATGCGAGAGGTAGCGGGATCGATGCCCGCATCCTCCACTTGGTTTTTGCCCACGCGTTAGAGGATCTCTGATCGGCGGGAAGTCAGCCGAACCGGTTCAGCATTTGTAATACACAGAGCACGGCAGGCAATGATTACTCTCACACATTGTCCTTTTTATTTTGAAGGTAAGTCCTTTCAGCCTTCTTCCTGGTCATTTTGTGTTTCCCTCCTCCCCACTGGCAGGCCGTTAACTATCTTCCAAGAAGACACGGGCGGAACCCTCTGCCGTGCCGAGCCCCCAAACGGCACTGGCTCAGGCACCGGTCCGCGTGCAAGGGAAGCCCTGCGCACTGGCCAATGGCAGCGAGCTTTACTGGGCGGGTAGCCAGCTGTACATGCGGCCAATAGGCGAGAGACTTCTTGTTTCCTGGCAGAGCGGGGTCCCGGCACCGTCGCGCTTGGGTTTTGTTTGGGTCCTGGGGAAAGGGGCCGGGTGCCGGGGCCCGAGGTGGCGCCTCGCTAGCGGGAGAGGGAGCGGGATCACCGGCCCAGAGAGAGGTGAGGGGCTCCGCGTGGAGTGCGGGCCCCGCCCGCCCCGGCGCCGCCCCCTTCTCTGCCCTTTCTGCCCCGAGCCCCTCTGGAATCCCACCCCGCCCCTCAACCCTGCTTTCCCGGCCCCACCCCCACTCCAGTGGCCTCACCTCTGACCCCCCGTTCCCGGCCTCCTCGCCCTCCGTCTACTGTGACTCTATTGACCCATTCCATGCCTCCATACCCTACCCTGCCCAGGGCCAGCTGGGTCCTTCAGAGTTGAGGGTCGAGAAGTCACCCCCCTGTCCCCAGGTGGGTCTCGACCAGCCACTTTTTGGGGGGTACTCACAACACCCATTATTCACACCCCAACTACCAGAGTAGCCTGTTCAGGGACTCCAGTGCTTACAGGGTTGGAGAAGGGTGGAAACAGACCTGTGCGCTAATTGGAATTGTGCTGCAGTCTCTAGGTGAGCAAGTGGCTTCTGCCCAGTTTCCTTTGGCTTGTCAAAGGCCACACTTTTCTAGTTTTTTCCATAATAGACGTAGGGTAATAACAAAAAAGGAAAAACCAGCCCTTCCAGGGCTCAGGGAAGCAACAGAAGACTGCCTGGTCAATACTTGTGAGGACAAAGGAGGGAAGACAAGAAGCTGCCCATTCAAGCTTAGAAACTTTGTTCTTTCCACTCTGCTTTGCTGGAGAGTAGGGGGCGGGTGCAATCTAGGAAGCAGAGATCTCAGTGGCCCCTCTTTCAAGATGGCCATGTGTTGTGGTGGGTGTCAATATCTTGGCTAGGTTTGGGCAATCTGACCTCTCTAGTTATATTTTCTAATCTTTGGGCTTCAAAGAAGCTTAGAGTCTAATACGTCTTAGAATTTCTCTCAACCTAGTTAAGCCGCTGATATTTCATTTTGGAATAGCCAAGCTGTAGTAAAATGGAGTCCTTTTAGGTCGGTTGTAACCTTTAGTGTGAAAACGGAACACTGCTTCCCTTTCCTGGAAGACCTTTTCTGACCGGGAGAGAGCCTCTTGCTCTGTAGGGCACTCCCTGAGAGGAGCTCTCATCTACCTGGAGATACCAAAAAAACTGGTTTTCATTTTTCCTCCCTCCCCTCCCCTCCCTAACCCGTGCCCTGTTTTTCCCCAGGTCTCAGGGCCAGAGCACAGCAGGAGGATGCGTTCCCAGCCCCGCCATGGAGCTGCGCTGCGGGGGACTGCTCTTCAGTTCTCGGTTTGACTCGGGGAACCTAGCCCATGTGGAGAAGGTGGAATCGGTGTCTAGTGATGGGGAAGGAGGCGCAGGGGGGGCCTTAGCCCCCATCAGCAGCACTGCCTCTTCCCCTGACTATGAGTTCAACGTGTGGACCCGACCAGACTGTGCTGAGACAGAATTCGAGAATGGGAACAGGTAAGAGGAAAGTAATGGAGGGTGGAAGAAGGAACAGAGAGGGGGTGTCCCTGTCTCCAGACTCATAGCCAGCCCTTTGACTTAGAGTTCGTAACATAACCACCCACCCTTCCTTCTCTTCCTGCCCTGCTCCCTCCCTCTCTCCTTACCCCTCTCCTACACGTCCTTTCTCCAGCCCTCGAATATAATGACCCATCTCTCCGCTTGGCCTTCAGGTCATGGTTTTACTTCAGTGTCCGGGGAGGGTCTCCAGGGAAACTCATCAAGATCAATGTCATGAACATGAACAAGCAAAGCAAGCTGTACTCCCAGGGCATGGCGCCCTTCGTGCGTACACTGCCCACCCGGCCACGCTGGGAACGCATTCGAGACCGGCCCACCTTTGAGGTAAGTTACCCATGAGGAGGAAAGGAAGACTTAGGTGCCAAAAGTGGGGAGGGGACGGGAAGAGGACTCAGTACTGAGCACTAGGCAGGCAGGAGCCGGGGTTTCGGCACCAGCTTTCCCTGTAGCACCAGCAGGGGTCCAAGATGAGCCCCTGCCTCGGTAAACCTCGAAGGAGCTGGCTGTCACACGGAAAGTCTCAGAGGGAGGGAAGGTGGTAAATGGGGTGGGGGTGTGAGGTCAGTTCTGGTGACTTCAATGGGATCTTTGTTCTGACACTGACGGCTTGTTGCCCCCCGCCCTCCTCTGCTGCCCAGATGACAGAGACGCAGTTTGTGCTGTCCTTCGTTCACCGTTTCGTGGAGGGCCGTGGGGCCACCACCTTCTTTGCCTTCTGCTACCCCTTCTCGTACAGTGACTGCCAGGATTTGCTGAACCAGCTAGACCAGCGCTTTCTGGAGAACCATCCTACCCACAGCAGGTGCCAACCCCACTCTTACTCCTGCCACATGCTCCAGACCAGACAGCACCTCTGCTACTTCTGGAACTTGCCCTAAGAGCTCTGAACCAAAACTTCATCAGTTCTTTTCTCCATACAGAATGTGGGACTTAGGGTACCTTTGACAAATATATTTCTGTATGACCTTGTTCTCAGCATACTACCACTTACTCTCCCCTCACCCACCTGTCCAGTTTAGGCCCTTAATATCCCAGTTCCCATCAGTTATCCAGAATTTGGCCAGCGCTGCCATTGCTCAGCACACCTTTGTTCTGTCCCAATAAAGAGCAACTCTTTTTGTCCACGCGAAATAATCTATCCTATGGAGCCGTAAACTGGTGGTGGGGAGGGGTGGCGCACGGGTGTATCCCGTCCTGTACTTGGCATTCTGGCGGTGCACACCCGTCCAAATCCTTAGCCTCCTTTAACACTATGAGGAACTGTAAGGCCCCAGAGGTCAGGGTGAAGTACCAGATCCTACAAATCCTGGGGACCTATTGCCAGGACTTTAGGGACTTCAACTGGCTTAATGATTTTTACCCCTACAGCTCCCTGGATACCATCTATTACCACCGGGAGATCCTTTGCTATTCTCTGGATGGACTTCGTGTAGATCTGCTAACAATCAGTTCCTGCCATGGGCTTCGCGAAGATCGAGAGCCCCGTCTAGAGCAGCTGTTTCCTGACATCAGTACCCCCCGGCCATTCTGTTTCACAGGCAAGAGGGTGAGTGGGAATAGAATAAAGATAGGACCCTGACCTATCCCTAGTCCGGGCACTTGATAGCTTAAAGCCTCATTATCTCTAGGCATCTGAGACACAGCTTCTACCTGCGTCCTGGGACAAGTGTGACAGCTGCCACTCCACTTACCAACTCAGCCAGCTGGAAATCCAGTGGCTCTTCCTGCCTCATCCGGCCCCCAGCCCCCGCCTTCAACCCTGTTCCAGTGGGACTGAAGCGTAACTGAGCTAATGACTGTTCTCTTCTCTGCGTCAGGTATTCTTCTTGAGCAGCAGGGTGCACCCTGGGGAGACTCCATCTAGCTTTGTCTTCAATGGCTTTTTGGACTTCATCCTTCGGCCTGATGATCCCCGGGCCCAAACTCTACGTCGCCTCTTTGTCTTTAAGCTGATTCCCATGTTGAACCCCGATGGTGTGGTCCGGGGCCACTACCGGTAAGAGGCCTCCCCGACCTCTCTGGGCCGGTCCAGCTCCCCTCATGCCCTGCATCTCAGTACTGTCAGCCTCTCATCTACCTCCTCCTGTGTCCCCAGCCCTCAGTACCCTAACAGGAGCAAGCCCATGTAACCGGCCTGTGACCCGAGAAGGGATGGGATCCCATCTACTGGGAGGGGCAGAGCTAGAATAACCACAGATCCATCTGGGAGCTCTCCTTAGGTTGTTTTTTTTTTTAGAGGGGAAGGGAGGGAGAAAGAGAGGGAGAGAAACAGCAATGTATGGTTGCCTCTCACATGGCCCTCACTGGGGACCTGGCCCACAACCCAGGCATGTGCCCTGAGTGGGAATTGAACCAGAGACCCTTTGGTTCCCAGCCCGCGCTCAATCCACTGAGCTACACCAGCCAGGCTCTCCTTAGGTTTTGATGCAGGAGTGGTGGCAGGGCAAGGAGGCAAGGAGAGGGCCTGTCCTCAGTTCTTTCTTTCCTAAAGCAATTTCAGCCTCCCAGAGTGTCCTTTTCATCTACTCTAGTGTCTTCCCTCACTGTCCAGCCCTCGGGACCCACTGTAGGGAAACAAGTTCCAAGCTCCTTGTTTCCCCACAGCACAGACTCGCGTGGAGTGAATCTGAATCGCCAGTACCTGAAGCCTGATGCGGTCCTGCACCCGGCCATCTACGGGGCTAAAGCGGTGCTTCTCTACCACCACGTCCACTCCCGTCTGAACTCCCAGAGTCCCTCTGCACAAGAGCACAGCCCTCATCTCCCTCCTGAAGCTCCCCTTTCTGACCTTGAGAAAGCCAACAATCTCCAAAATGAAGCTCACCTTGGGCAGTCATCTGATGGGGATAATCCCGAAGCCTGGACACAGATTGAGCCAGCAGAACAGAAGGCCGACAGTGTGTGGATTATGCCACAGCAGCCCACTGAGGCTGCGCAGCCAGCCCCCGACACCATCCCCCCCACAGAGAGTGGGGTCGCTTACTATGTGGACCTACACGGACATGCTTCCAAAAGGGGCTGCTTCATGTACGGAAACAGCTTTAGTGATGAGAGCACCCAGGTAGGAATCCGCAGAGTTGAGTGTGAGTGTGGGAAGTGTCACAGGTTAGGAGATAAAGGTTAGGCCGTGGACAGAGGGAAGGTGACCTTCTGGCAGGAAGGCCTGTGGCTGCAAAAGGTGGACGACTTCTGAACAAACCTCAAAGGGCCAAGAAGGGATGGCACTGGGGCCAATTACATCATGACCTTGCAAGAGTGTCACACTGTCGGCATCGTAGTCTTTTCTAGAGTTTGGGAAACCAGGGGAGAAGGAAAATTTTGCATTATTGGAGAGAAGAAGCTCAGAGCTTAAAAAGAGGTAGAATTGCACCTTTCCAACACCTGGAAATAATGTCAAACATTCCGTGAGAATTCAAGAAACGCTTCTACTGCTGATGGTTGTGAAGGTATCTAAGTCACATGGCCCCATGCTTGCCATCCCTTCCTTGCCCTCATCCCTTCTTTCTGTCTCTTCTCAGTTCCTTTTTTCCTCCCCCAAACAGGTGGAAAATATGCTGTATCCAAAGCTCATCTCCTTGAACTCAGCCCACTTCGACTTCCAGGGCTGCAACTTCTCAGAGAAGAACATGTATGCCCGAGACCGCAGAGACGGCCAGTCTAAGGAGGGGAGCGGCCGAGTTGCAATCTACAAAGCCTCAGGGATAATCCACAGGTTGGAAGGAAACCGAGATGCGGTTGATGAAATCACTTCCCTAAAGAAAGCAATACCCAGTCTAGGGGGTTTGAGGGGCAGGAGACGGCCCAAGTCTTCTCAAGAGGCAGGCCCGCAATTTGTGTTATTGGTGTCAGTCTGGGACTCCACCTGTTGGGGACTTCTTGGGTATGTGATACAGTGCTGAGGTCAGCTGCTGGTCATTAGAAATTAGGACTTTCTATTTTTGTCCTTTTTTTTTTCCAAGTGACTGCCTTCTTAGACCACATAGGCTGTCCCCCATAGCTCTGTCCTGATTCTGCCCAGGCACAGCACTGATGAGGGTCTCTGTGTCCTAGCTACACACTTGAATGCAACTACAATACTGGACGCTCAGTAAACAGTGTCCCTCCCGCCTGCCATGACAACGGCCGCGCCAGCCCCCCGCCCCCGCCGGCATTCCCCTCCAGATACACAGTGGAATTGTTTGAGCAGGTATGAACACGTGGGATAAATGGGGAAGAGGAGACCCTCAAAATCTGGAAAAGCCTTCACTCCTGCTGCCTGACTCTGAGGTCCCCTGGAGAGAGGCTCGCCACAGTCGCCCTCTCACCGCGGGGGTTATCTTCTCAGCTAACAGGGCAGGCCTCTGACTGCACCAGTACTGCGAGGGCGGGTGGGCACTCTTCCTGACACCACCACCCCCACCCCAGCACCCAGAACGCCCTGGCATGTCTAAGTCAGATTCTTGGCCTCTGACTTGTCTTCCTTACATCGGGTTAGTTTGCTGCTCTCCAGTGGTCTTGCTGGTCCCTGGTGTCCGAGGGCACACAAGAGGAGAAAGCTGTGGGCTGTAGAGATTCAAGTGCCTTCTGCTGGGACAGCTTCCTGGTGCCAGCCAGAAAGCACACCTGTCCCAGCTCATAATGGATGATGCCCCACGTGACCAGTCACTAGGAAGTGACTCTAAACCCACTGTGATGAACAGCCTGAGCATAAAAGTTAAGAGTACGCACTGAACGAATGTGAGGTCTAGCCTCCTTCCCTTCACTGCTCTGTGCACCCGCCCCCGCCAACACAGCAGCCTTGGTTGGAAGACCAAGACGCTGAGCCAAACCGGACTCCCCCGCAGGTGGGACGCGCGATGGCGATCGCAGCTTTGGACATGGCGGAGTGCAACCCGTGGCCCCGCATCGTGCTGTCGGAGCACAGCAGCCTCACCAACCTCCGGGCCTGGATGCTCAGGCACGTGCGCAGCGTCCGAGGCCTGGGCAGCACTGTGAACATGGGGGTCAAGAAGCGAGGCTCCCGAACTCCACCCAAAACGAACAAGTAAGACCAGCAGGGTGGCAGGGGGAAAGGGTGTGAATGGAACAGGGATCTAGAGCAAGGAATTCCCAGGGATTTGTGTTCCCTTCTCACTTCCAAAAGGACCACGTACTTTCAGGATAAAATTAGGAAGATTAGTTCATTTTTTGAGAATGGGATCATCTTCCCTTTTACTTGGAACTATGTACAAGGTCTGTCCAGAAAGTATCCAGCCATGTACTATGAAAAATAGACATTTATTGAAAAAGATACAAGAAACACTGTACACAGGACAATGACACCTCAGTCCCCTTCAAAGTAGGCACCTTGGGGCCTTACACAGTTCTCCCAATTGCCATCAACTGCTCTGTCATATTTTCCTATATTTCGTCGATGGTCTGAAACCTCTTTCATTTCAAAGGTGACTTTAGTTTGGGAAAAGCCAGAAGTCGCAGGGTGCCAAATCTGGGCTGTAGGGGGCTGAGTCACCTGGTGATGTGATGTTTCACCAAAAAAAAAAAAAAAAAAAAAATGCACGAGGCTTGACGCATGAGTGGGTACATTGTTGTAATGAAGCTGCCAATCACCAGTTGCCCGTAGTTGCGGCTTTCTGAATCATCCAAATAATTTCCACAGAGGAATGTTCAAGCTTAATGCAAAATTTGATGCAGATTCATTGCTCTACTCACTCAGTCATTTTGACTGTGACGGCCACACAGGACACACGCTCACTCAATGGCGCCTACCACCCCACTGACTAGTACATGAAATCGTTGTTGTTCACACATGCGCATTCCAGTCCTCTCTCCTTGGCTGCCAGGTTACATCGATGTTGTGCAAACTGTTATTAACAATGGCTGGACTTTTTCAGGACAGATCTTGTATATTAAATATACAGGTAACTGTACATCTTTAAAACTCTACGCCATGTGGTTGAGAGACTCGAGAGAATTAAATTGGGTAGAGATTTGGACTTTTTCTGGACAGACCTCGTACTTCCTAGATATCTGCAATCAGGCTAGGGGTCTCCATGCCCCAGAGCCCTGCCCAAAGTCAGAGAGCGGGACTGGGGACAGGGCTCGGCCACCAGTGTCTGTGAATACCTGGTAAAAGGGCCCAAAGGCCAGCACCAAGGCAGTGAGGGAGGAATCCACCGGGAGTTTACGCTGCCAAGGGATGGCCCTCCTGGCTCTTGGTACACTGTCCGCAGGAGCATGTGTGTTATGAACAGGGCTTCTGGGCGTTCTTGAGATCCGCGGATGTGCCCAGGTTAGATACTCAGACAGCAACAAGAACTCTTCCCTTCCCTTGGAATGATTCTCTGTGCCTCTTCACCCCAGAGGTGAAGGTTTACTGAGCATCGGACCACGGGGAACAACTCAGGACACAACCCCCTGGCCCATGGTTCACCACCATGTGCTTCTTTGCAGCGGGTTGCCTGTTTCCTGCTCTGAAAACACCCTGAGCCGCGGGCGAAGTTTTAGCACTGGCACGAGCACTGGCGGGAGCAGCAGCAGCCAGCAGAACTCTCCACAGATGAAGAACTCCCCCAGCTTTCCTTTTCATGGCAGTCGGCCTGCGGGGCTGCCAGGCCTGGGCTCTAGCACCCAAAAGGTCAGCCACCGGGTGCTGGGTCCCGTGAGAGGTAAGCTAGTCTGGGAGCCCCTGCAACAGGTGTTCAGTTGTTTGGGGCATTGTTGGGGAAAGTGAGAGCGTGAAGATACACACTTGGACTGGGGCCAAGGAGTGAATCAATAAAATTAGTTTGTAGCAGAATTTGCAGCCTCTCCTGCGACCTTGGTGTTCCCCACGGCAGGAGCTCCAGAGCGGTGTGCATGGCACAGGCGGGTGTCCTGGGTGTCTGCGCTTCGGCACGTGTTGGGAGGCAGGGGCGCGTCTAAGCATAAGACATTAGCGGAAGCGGGGCCCAATGAGACACGGAGCCCCCACTTCCACGCCAGTGTCAGGCTGTCTTGTTGGAGGAGGTGTAAGGAAATGCCCTCACAGCCCGAACTGCGGCAGTGTAGAGTGATGGAGAATCCCGTCCCAGGTCCTCTGAGCTGAAGTTGTCCCTGGCTTCAGAGCCTGTTCATAGTGTTATGAAAAAGACTCCCAACTTTTCCAAAGAAAAAGGGAACCACAGACGGATTCTGTTGTTGGCTGAAACGCGGCAGGCTGGCCTCTTCCAACAGTGGCCACAGCTGCCCCGCTTGGCAGCAGTAGCCCTACTTTGGCCTGACGAGACCCTGCCTGATAAGACGAGATTCTGGGTCACAGTGTATTCCAGAAACAGAGGGCCTTTAGGGGAAGAGAAGGAAAGGACTCTGGAGCGACCGGAGTGACCGGACTGTGGGGGCAGGACGCCGGTGCAGCGCCACTGTGGAAGCGCACGGAACCACAGGTCAGCATCGTGCTCGGCGTCCGGCCGTGGAAGCCGTGCCAGAGGACCGAGGTGTGTAAGCTGTTAAGATTTCCTGGTCTCCAAGCAGCAGGCATCCTTGGTAGCAATTCCTGCTCCTCAGCTTTGGGTGCAGACCAGCAACAGGCACTGGGTCGCTGCTGTGGACGCTGACTGCACTAGTTAGAGCAGCCGCAGAGGCGAGAGCAGCTGTCCTTCCAGCCTTGAGCACTGCGATGTCTGACTTGCAGCACACATCACAGTTACCTCAGCTCATGTTCCAGGTCCCACTCCTTGCGGTTCTATCTTCACTGGAAAAGGGCACTGGCGCGCACTGTGTTTAAAGGAGCAGTAAAGTAATAACAGTGCCTTATACTTAAGTAACACTAAACGGTGAACAAAACAGTATCTCATATATTTCATTTAACCCTCATGAGGTCCCTGTGGGGTGGACGGTGTTTGCGTTTTTCCGGTGAGGAAACAGGCTGTTGGATGGTGGCGTGCCCAAGGCTGCACAGCTGTTACGTGGCAGAGTCGTTCACGCTTAGGTTTTTCATGCCCGGTATACCTGAGTCTCCCGTCTTAAATCTGGATAAAGTTTTTTCTTCTTCTAATTTCTTTTCCTCCTAATTCATAGTTCTTGGGAAGGAATATCAGCACTGTAAATTCTCCTTCCCTTTCTACAAAAGGGAAAGAGGGAAGAGCCTGCTCTGGGTCCTCACTGGAGGATTCTAGGCAGTTTTGAACACCCTCCCTGGCTCCCTCCCAATGCAGAGTGCTGCATTAAGCTCCCTGAGAGAGGGACATGAATTGTGTTTCTCTGTTACTTCCCCAAATAACAGAAAATAGGCACAGTCAGTACAAAGTAATTCCTCACTGGCTGATTTGAACCTTAATAGGAGACAAAGGACAGCAGACACAACGTAAGAGCACACACACATTACGAACATTCAGGGGACTTGGGGAGCCTCTGTCACAGATAAACACAAGAGCAATTAGCCAAAGAATGTTTAGTTGAGAAATGACTTTGACGAATGTGTGGCGGTATGTGGTCTGACGGGGACATTCCAGAGATGAGAAGGACAGCCAGGGCGGCACTGCTGCGCAGAGAGGACAGAGAGCAAGTGTACAAGCGGGCTCAGGGGCCAAGCCCTTTCCCGCGGAAGTCAGGTGAAAAGAGGTGGGAGGAGGAAGAAATGTCTTGAAGACAAAGATTATGAGTTAGCAGGACATACATGCTTCTGAGAATAATGGGAACAAGAGACTTATGTTAAAAAAGACAAGTGAAAAGAGCCGTCTGAGCTGTGCACACAGGCAGGGGAGCAGCGGTGTGACTTGAGGCGTTTGTGCACGAGAAGACAAGCGCCTGTCCCAGGGTCGGGAGAGGAGAGGCGAATGCACATATTAGAGATGGAAGTGGTGGGCTCAGTGGTGCGGGAAGAGACGCAAACACAGCTGCAGGGCTGCAAGCTAAAGGGAGAGCAGTGACTTAGGGCGTTGCTGGGAGGGACGGCGATGAGTCCGGCCCACTCAGACCTGCGTGGACGGCAGGACTGTCTGTGCGGAGACGCTCTGCAGGCAGAGAAGGGCCGGACGGTACAGAAGGTGACATTGGGGCGGGACCTAGGAGTCCCCCACATACAGATGCAGGTAAAGCCTATGTTCCCTGAGGTGGAATGAGCTTAGAAGCAAGAAAAGGGAGCTGGTCTGAGTAAAGAGACATCCCAGGGGCTTGACTAAATATTTATAAAAACTAAAACACTAGTCTCTAAAGTAAAGGGGTCAAGAAGAGGGTTGCTAGTAGTACCGAGCCAGGAAGTCTGGGGGAGATGAAAGGCCAGACCCTGGGAATTTTGCCTCCTGTGTTCTCCTGGGCGTTTGCCGGTGCTGCAGCTCTGCTGCTTGTCCCTTAAGTCCCCGAAAGGACTCCAGGATGGGAGACTGGCCCTGGCTCGGGACAGGGACGCAGACTGTGGTGTCTGGACTTGGCGTCTTGAACCCTTGGAACAAGAACTTTGTCTGTCTAGTGTGACGTGTCTGTGGTATAGCTTTTTGCACACATCTGGCTCCTTGGCCTCTGTCACATCTAGACACACTTGGTGTTCCAAGACTGGAAGAACACGCCCTTGGGGTCTAACTATAAAGCAGCTATGCTTTCCAAACCCCAAAATGGGATTGCAATTTGATAAAGGATTTTTTTTGTCTTGTGAAGTTATTTATAAGGAAATTTCCACTAATGTATACAAAATTGTATCACATTTAACTATACATTTAATTAGTGACTGTCCTCTCTTGGCTAGAACAAAACATGAGACTGGGTTATCCAGGAAATTTCAGGAAAGGTCTAGGCAGCCCAATCAGAAGCTTCAGGCAGAGATTCAGGGGTCTAGCTTGACAGGTTCTATCCTCAGAGGCTGGGGGATGACATTTTAGAAGCCCAGCAAGTAGCCAGCTTGCGGTGAACAGGAATGTTCCTGGGGCAGGAGGCTGGAGGAGACTCTGAGTAAGCCTGGACTCTCAGTGCCCCTGACCACAGTGCCAGGATCTTCTTTATCTCCTTCGCCGCCGCTGCCAAAGACGCCGTGAGCACTTCCTTCCCAGACCTGTGGTCAAGTTCCCATCCACTGGCTCAGAAGCACAGACAGCATTAGCAGCAGCTGCTGCAGAGGAGGAGGAGGCAAGGTCACTGGGAAGTATCTAATACAGTGATGGAGTGAGGAAGTCAAAAGTCTGCAGGATACTGGAGCGATAGCAGGTGCAAACAGAGCTCAAAGGAGGACCTAGGAGAGGGCGGCGAGGTAAACCAGCATCTCTTACTGCTTGTGTACTGATAAAAACAGCAAGGACCAGGGGGAGGCCAGTGAGGTGCCCAGAACACACAATCTTAGAAGGCACGTGCTCTCGGGCTCAGGCAAGGGCCTCCTTATATTGTGCACCCTAGATGCCTTACTTGCTCCAGATTAGTCCTGGCCCTGGAGTCAAGGAGTAGTCTCAAAAACTGAAACATATGCCCTGGCCCTCAAAGCCACCCAGTGGGGTACTGGGGTAGAAGACCGGGGACTTAACACTAAAGTCTTCAGCTGCTGCCCTATCACCGCTGCTCATTCCTCCCCGCTCTGGCACTTACACCTGAGGTTACGATAACCTTTTCCTGGCCCCTGTGATGCCTGAGCTCAGCTGACAGGCAGCGTTTGGTAGAGAAACTAAAGTCCAATGGTGGGTGGAGGTCCTTCAAGAAGTGAGTCAAAGGACACAGGAAGAGGGCCTCTCCACCATCACCACTTCAACTTTGCCCACTGCAAACAAAAGCTTCGTGCTAAATAGCACAGTAAAACTTACTTGATGGCAGGAGACGTCTCCTAACACATCCATTTATTCCCTTATCACCTAGCATGGTGCCTGGCACTAAATGATCAACAGAGATTTGCTGAACAAATAAAAGGCAACAAGTTGAGAGGTGAATGAGTGCTTGTCGCACCTTCCCACCCCTCGGGGGGCACGCATCAGGCTTGCAGCCATCCCAGGGGTTCAGTAAGACCTGGGCTGCTGCACCTAGGGAGGGTTCCCAAGGTGTCTGGGGGGATGACGCAGGACCTAGGCACAAGTCATGTAACTGCTCCCCTTAACTTGGAGGCCTTAGAATATCCACTCTAGTTCATACAATGCTGAGGTCAGTCTGGCTCTTCCTCTCGACTATCCTGCCACTCTCAAAACGGAACCTATAGCTGATTACCATAAAACATCATCTCACGCCCTGGCTGCTGTGGCTCTGGCAGGCAAACTGAAAGGTGGCCGGTTCGGTTCTGGGTCAGGGCACATGCCTGGGTTGCAGGCTGGGTCCCCAGCTGGGGGTATATGTAAGAGACAACGAATTAATGGTTCTCTCCTGTGTCAAGGTCTCTTCATCTCTCCCTCCCTCCCTCCCCCTCTGTCTAAAAATAAATAAATTAAAATACATCATCTCACCACCTCTGGAAGCAGAACTGATCATGTATCACTCTTAAACCAGTTTCTATCATTCAGAACCAAGAAACAATAGAGTTGGGACTCCTCCCTTTAATTCTTGTCTCTATGGGGACTAAGTAGGCCAAAAGCCAAAATGTGAGAAACGGCTGTGTGCTTACACTGCCAAGTTTACAGGCAGGCCTGCTCAGATCTTGAGAGACTCTGTTAAGTTATTACTTGAAATGCTCTTTAAATGCCTTACACTTTCCAGACCAGGCTTCTCCCCTAAACCAGACCTTGTCTTCTATCCTGAAACTCTCCTTAGGGGCAGGACTCCTGAGCTGTAGCCTTAGTATCTTTCCCAAGGTCCCTATGTTTCACTTTTTTTTTTACATTATTTGCTTGTTTGGCTTCATTCCTTCTTGGGTATCACAGTGTCTTGTGAGAACCTCCGAGGCCCAAAGGCTTTCGCCTGTTCTTGCTCGTCCTTTCTCACCCTTCCTTGGGGCAGGCGAGGCTTCACCCAAGTACGTTCTCAGCGTGCTTCTGTGTATGGCGGTTTCTCAGGCCACCTGGCAACCTGCTGTTTCCCCCTCTGTCAAGTTCATTACTTCTGCCTACTGGGCACCGTCACTTGGACATCACAGTGACATCCCTGTCTTAACCAAAGAACTGCCCAGGCCTGGTCTCTACAGCATCCCCAGGTCATTGGGGGTGGGGAACGTGTCAGGTTATCTGACTGTGGCCTTGCGTCTCTGCCTACTGTCTTACTGGCACTGCTGTACCAACTCTTACTAGCCCCCTAAGTTCTGGCTGAATCTTAGTTTGAATCTTGGTTATAGCTTTAGATGCTAATTGGTACCCAGTATCTCAGCACACTCAAAGCTAGAGTGACTTCCATCTTGAGATCTCTCCCTTTCTTCTTGTCCTTATTCATGTAAGTATCAATTTTGAAAAAATTTTCTGGGACTTCCCAGAGGTTGCCTTATTACTGCCAGTTACTGCTCAGTGTGGCTAGACAAGATGACGCTACTGTCACCTACTTCTTAAGGTGGAGGCTTTTCACATCTAACGTATGTTGCTTTGTTAGGTGTCAGCTGGCATCCTGAAACTTCCATCAAATTCAGCTCCATGAATGGTAATAGCTCATTCAGTCTGAGAGCATTTGGCACCTGCTGTCCCTCTGTGATGAGGAAGGACCTGCCAAACCTGAAAGCCTTCCTGCCCCGTCTAGTCACCATTTATGCCAGTGGGCCAGCGCCTTTCTGAATCTGTCACAGGGACGCTCTAGTCACAAGGGATGGACCAGACAGCTGCCCCATAGGGTATAACATAGGCCCTTGGACAGAGATTACTGAACCAGCTCGTGGTCTACAGTGGGTGTCTGCTATTTAGGTAAACAAAACACTTAAAGTCTTTGTCTGACAGACACTGGGATACACAGTATTAGGGAAGGTCCCTACCCTCCAGAGACTCAAATTCTAATTAGAATATCGGCAAACATTTATTGAGTACTTGGTATATGCCAGGTACTATTTTAAGTCTTTTACATGTACTATTTAATTAAGGAGACAGAAACCATAAACAGTTAACTAGCCAAGTGAACAAAGGACAATGAAGAGAGAACAATGAACCCTACCTGTACTGGTCAAGGAGACCTCACTGAGGTGACATTTGAGACGGGACGATGTCCAAGTTTGCACCAGCAAACAGACACCGCAGAGGAACCTCACAGCAAGCAGCCCCAAGGGCTGTAGCGGCGGGCGTGCAGGGCCGCTCAGCCTCCTCCTGCGGACGCGCAGACTGAATCACCATGAGCAGGAAGTGAATGCTACGTGCAAAGGTTTAGACTCTGTCCTTTAAAAGATCTTCATTATCTCCCCCACGTCTGAGCCAAAATGAAATTTTTGGTTGGGTCTGTGTTTTAGAATAACAATCTCCAGCACCTGTGTAAAGGATGGATTGTAAAAAGGAAGAGACCAATGGGGAATTTTTTTTCAAAAGCCTGAATTAATGAAAGACCTGTGTTTGGACACTGTCAGTGGCAGGGGAGAATAAAGAGGGAATTCAAATGAAGGCAGAGATGGAATTGTCGATTGGGATAAACACAAATCTCAATGTGCGGGAAGAGCTGAAAGATGAAATAAGGTCTCCAGCAGATTCTTCACGAACATAGGGAGAACAAAAGGAAGGGTGGGAGAAAATGGATTTTGTTTGGGTCATGAAAGGCCACCAGGTAGAAATGTCCAGTGGACAATTAGAACTGCAGTTCAGGAGAAAGGGCTAGAGGGAGACTTGGGAGTTGAAAGTATGCTGAGCAGGAGAGGACCAAGGAGAGAATGGCGGCCACCACCAGCTAAGGGGCAGAAGGGGCGTTGAAGAGGAGCAGTTAGAGGGAAGAGGAGAGCCTAGGAAGCCAAGAATGAACTGGTGGGCAAGCTCATCAGCTACAGAGAGGTGAAGCAGGATGAGGGCTGGCCGAGAACTGGAGTAGGTATTAGAGAGGTCTTTCCACTCATCTCGGATTTACTTCAGACAAGGGATGCTGGTGTGATGACGAGCTTGAAAGCAGGCATCTTTTGACCAAGGACAGCTGGTGGGGCAGTGAAGTAAAAGCGCCTCACTTATTTGTCCTTTTATCTGCTTGTGTCCCTTCCATGCAGAGCCCCGAAACCAGGACAGGAGACGGCGACAGCAGCCACTAGCACATCGCCCTACTTCAAGCAGCCTGGCCCCATCCCCAACTCCAGCCAGTTCTAGCCCAACCTCCTCACGCAACATGGGCTCCTGCCTACTGCCCAACTCACTCAGCATATCAGGTTGGTACGCACTGCCACTGAGATTGAGGTTGGCCGGCATCCTTCCTTACCATGCAGTGCCTACAGACTAGGCCTGAGGAAGTCCCTGCAGCTCCATCACCACCTGACCTGGTCCTCGTTCTTGACTTGATGAAACATAGGCCACTCCAGACCACGGCATCAGTTATCTTACTAGATTATCCTAAACCCCTACCACCCACACCCTTGTACAGGAAGCTGGAATTTAGTGAATGTCTTGGTATAATAATAGTCACCATTTACTGAGCATTTACTCTGTGGCAGGCGCTGCTCTAAGATGTCATCTCACTTAATTCCCACTTTTACAGTTGAGGAGCCGTGGGACTTTTCTTACCTGATTCCAGCTCCCTGCCCGTAGCTGGGCAGCACTGACAAACCGCAGAACCCGACATCCCTGCAAATGTGTGACCATATTGTCCACACAAAACCTGGCCGCCTGCTCTCCTTTCGTTACGTCCCAGCTGTATAAACGACTGGATGAGGATGATTTCTGAGACTCCAGTCCAGCATCTTGTACTTCTCTCAGAGCCTGCTACTCCTAATCTGTTAACTCTTGTCACTGGGCAGCCCTCAGCCCACCTGTCTTGGGCACTGCTAACTTGATCTTTAAATGCTCGCATTTGATTAGAACAGGCTCTAAGGTCTATCAATTCATAGTTCGGTTTGAGTGAGTTCTGACTCATGCTCTGATCTGTTGCTCCACCCCTTCGACCAGACTAGAACATGCCAAGCTTCTCAACCAAGGGTAACCACCCCACCACCCCTGGACATTTGGTAACGTCTGGAGACATTTTTGATTGGTACAAATGGGGAAGGGGCAGAGAAAGAAATGCCACCTAGTGGGTAGAGGCCAGGGATGCTGCTAAACACCCTACAATGGCACAAAATGTCATTACTGCCAGGACTGAGAAACCTTGATCTAAGGAAGTTACCACTTCTTCTCTATGGCCCCTGCCTGGTATCAGTTTTCTTTACTTTCTTTTTTAAAGATTTTATTTAGTTATTTTTACAGAGGAGACGGGGAGAGGGAAACATCAATGTGTGGTTGCCTCTTGTACACCACCTACTTGGGGACCTGGCCTACAACCCAGGCACGTGCCCTAGACTAGGAATCAAACCCACAACACTTTGGTTTGCAGGCTGGCACTCAATCCATTGAGTCACACCAGCCAGGGCTGATACCAGTTTTCTCTATTCCCTAGGGAACAGCTGCTCATTCCTGTCCTCAGGGGACAAGCCAGAGGCTGTCATGGTGATTGGGAAAGGACTACTGGGAACTGGACCTCGGATCCCCTGTATCAGGACCCAAATGCAGGTAACACTGTCCGGTCTCCCCCGTCCCCAGCATAACACCGTTGGCAGAGCCCAGCAAGGACCTGTTTGGCGGGAAAATGCCCAGCACTGCTTTACCTGTCCCCGCCCATGCCAGAGAGCTGCTCTGGTGTCTGAGTGCCTGTCTGTCCAGTGTTCCCATGCCCTTCAGCCAGGTCTCTTGCTTGCTTCCAACCCATGTTCCTGCTGGATACACCCCAACCTCAGCCTGCTAGTTTTGGCTTCGTCTGCCCCTGCCCTTAGCTTCTCCTCTCTTTCTGCCCAGACCTGCCCGAGGAGAGTTACCGCCAGGAGGGGTCCCGGATTCCCCAGGTAACACATCTGGTTGTTGCTCCTAGGAACAGCTGTGCCACCAACTCCGATTCAGTCCAGATCCCCGTGCTAGGTTGGCTAAAGTTGGGAATAGGCAGAAGGTGACTGGATGGGGAAGCGTAAGCTGCTCTGGCCAGGCTGAGGCGCAGAGGCCCCAGCGAAGATCTGCCACTCCCCCAACGTCTTTCTGCACAGTACTTCTCTCCTCGGCCAGGACCTGGCCACAGTGTAGCCACGGGGGTCAAGTGGCAGATCCTTGTGCCTCCCCTAGTTAAATAAGACTCAATATATAGTTATTATAGATTGAACCTGAGAGTTCTAGTATTGTGCCTTACCCTCTCAACTAGGGACAGTGCCCAGGAATTCAAGGCCCAGTACCTTGCTGACCGCTATACTGTACCCTCACTCATGGAAACTCTAGAAGCAAAAATATTCATGGAAGAACCCCACCTCTTAGCCCACCCCCTGTCTACAGGCTAGGCCCAGGCTGGGCCGGGGCTCACCGCCGGCTCGCAGAGGGGTGAGAGGCTCTTCAGGCCCCACACCCCCAACCCCCCGGACAAGGGAAAGCAGTAAGCCAGAGCCAGGACCCCGCTCGGCACCAGGGTGAGCACGAGGGTCCAGGCCCTCACCCCTCACCCACCTCTTTCTACCCCTTCATTCTCATTTCTGCCATTCAGAGTCATCTTCTTCCTTCCCTATTCCCTTTGACCCCAACAAGACTAAATGTACTTTAAAAACTGAGTTCCCTGATTGTCCCCCCATCACGGCCTCAGCCATCACTCCAGTGTACAAGTGAACAACTGTTAGGGTCTAAGGCCTAGGGGCTTGCCGGTTCCAGCATCAGAACGCTGCGCAGCAGTCACCCTGCCTGTCCTCACCCACCTCACCGCTCAGCTCCCAGCCCCTGGCCACACCAGGAGGGCAGACTTCCCGACCCTGACTCCTCTCTTCTCTGTTGCAGGCTGCCTCGGGCCGGGCCCCCACGGCCCCACTCTGCCCCTGCCTTTTCTCCTACTTCCTGTAGTCCCTCTGACCCCCAGTCTCGGACTTGTTACAGCGAGGGGCCCCTGGGCCACGCTGAAGTTTGTTTTGTCCCTAAATCTCCCTCACTCGCTGTTTCTCCCCGAATCTGATGCCTTGACCTTCATGCCCAGGACACAGCCACAAGATGGGGAACACAATGAGAAATGTGCTAGTCCCCTCTCTCAGCTGCTGCTTCCATGTGACAACGATAGCTCCTTGGAATGCCAGCCACACTGTTCTGAGGCATCGCAGAGCATCGCCTTGAGACAGGACAAAGCAGGGAATATGCCACCCCTTCCCTCCCTCAACAGCACAAGACTTTGGGACCACAAAAAAATCTATATTTTTATATCGGGGGGAGGGAGTAGAAAAGAAAGCCCCTATACTGGGCCCTACTCAGTGGCAGCTTCTTGTTCCATAGGGTTAAGGAAGACTTTGAGGAAATAAAGTTGTTTGGAAAAATCCAGGTGTAGTTGCTTTACATGTTGTGATGGGTAGAAGGGATGAAGTGAAGTGTGAAGGCCCCTCACACCCTCCATCTTGCCTCAGACTACTTCCTGGAACCCTAGAAAAGAGGGGGAAAGACCCGAGGTAAGGAAAACGCTGCAGCTTTCCTCTGGGGAGACCCTTCAGGAATCAGCTCCCATCCAGCCTCTCCCCTCTTTGCATTCTGACCCACACTTAAGGTTTGTTTCCAAGCCCTTCCGCCGCCCCCCACACCCCTGCCCTCTGCTCTATAACTTGGGTCTACAGTCGCCCATCCCTAAATCAGTGCCCCTTGCCCCAGAACATGGAACTAGAATTCTGTGCCTTGACAATTCCTCATGCACAAAAATATCTGCCTAAATACAAGTCTAAGCAACCTTGGGAAAGTGAGGACTATTTAAGTGACGAGCTCAAATCCTCATTCGTGAATGGCATCCTCAGTTCCTTTATTCCTATCGGTGTCAGTGCCTCCTTGTATTCATACCCCCAACCTGGGCGTCTGGGGGCCACCTGAAGTTGGGGCCGAAGGGAATTAGGAAACCTACCCCCATTCTAGCAGGGGAACAGTTTTAAGGGTGAGGGACAGGGCACTGCAAAGCACTCCCGTCACTGAGCGGATAAAGGGGCCCGGTTCTGGATTTTATCATGCGTGGCCCAACACTTTCTGATTTGAAGTTTCGATCCCTGCAGGCCCTGGCACGGCCTCGCCATTCCACTCTCCAGGGGCTGGGCGCTACAGCCCCGGACGGTTACCTGGGGCGGAGAAAGCGCCACTTTCATTCCTGCTTCTTGGGATTGTTGACGGCCACGTAGTGATAGAGAACGACAAGCAAGAAGAGCGACACGCCCAGCATGTTGGCGAAAATGGCGAGCTGCACGTCTGTAATCATCCTGCAGAGAAAAGGACGGACTGAGCCTCCGACCCGGACCCATCCTCACCTCCCTGGCCTAGCCATCACCAAATGGGCCGTGGGCCGCACCTGTGTGCCTCTCACCTGACCAGCGGGGCTCGGTTCTGACGCGGTCTGCGCACTAGCTCGAGGTAGGAGACCAGAACCGGAAGTTTGTTGCACCAGCTCTGTCCCAGGCCAGGCACTTCCGGCTGTGTGGCTCTGAGGGATGGGTCTCTCTAGCCCTGCCAGTCTCGCCTGCTCCCTGCAGCGAGCTCGAAAGGGGCGGGGTCTCGGATGGGGCTGCGCAGGGACTGCACAGGTCGGGCCGCAAGGCAATGCGCAGCTGGCCGCAGCTGTCGCGCCTGGGGATGTGGTTAATAGCGCTGTGACCGCCTCCCCGGAGACGAGGGGTGCGCTAAGGGGAGGGTGCAGCAGCCGGCCGGGTGAGAGGCCCGGCCTGACCTTAGACTCTGACCCCTCTTCCTGCACTGACCCCCCGCGACGCTGTCCACCCTTCGCTTCCCGGCCGGGCCCAGCCAGGTGCTTCCTTTGGGCCCTGCCCAGAGGGTCCCCTCCCTGGCCACGGCAGGGGGGAGAGGGATAACAGGCGGTGCAGAATGGAGATAGGGCTGGGGCAACTGGGTGTTCTTCTCAAACCACTCTTTCTGCCCCACATCCAACAAGTTGACCCATCCTGCCTGTGATCTAACCAGTGCCTCCCTACTCTGCCTCCTCCTCACCACCCCACCCCAGAGGTAGGCGTCGGAAATAGGGCGGACCCTCCCGAAATCTAAACTCAAACCTTGGGACTTCGGCCAAGTGGGAAATCACCCCCCGGATGTTAGGGAAGGGGAGGGAGGAGAAAGGGTCGTGGAGCAGAATGGGTCACGGAGGAGAAAGAAGAGAGATGACTGGGTAGATGTCCGAGGGTTTCTGGTGAGGGGAGAGACGCTCTGGGGCTCTGCAACCCTCTGCCTAGCCAGAAACTGCTCCCCCCACTCCGTGCTTTCCCTCAGTTTAGCCATAAAAGGGAACGGCACTGAGCCAGGCTGGGGCCGGGGGCTGGGGGCTGGGCTGGGCTGGGCTGTTGCTCTGGAGCTGTCAGGGTAATGGAAGCCAGTTGCTTTGCGGGCGAGGGGGCCAGGGCTCAGGGGACGCTTCTGCTTCTCAGAGCCAAAGAAAACTACAGGAGCTGCTGTGGGGCTGGAACAGCTGGGTCAGGGGACCAACGTGCCGCCTGTACCTACAGTGAGCTTGGGTACACTAGCCCAGAGCGGCCCTCTCTGGCCTGAGACCATCAGCAATTTGTCCTCCATGCTCCAGCCCAGTGACTCCTAAGCTCAGTCTCTGCCTTTAGTAGTCTGTGGTTCCCCAGCCTCCCCCGCTCACCTCCAACCCCCACCCAGTATTTCCCAGAGGTTTTCTATTTAAAATCCCAAGCCCATGTCTCCTCCGCATAACCTTTAAACCCCAGAATGTGCTTCCTTGGGTGCCCCTCAGTGATCTGTCTGTTCCGAGCTCTGTTCTGGGAGAGTGAGGGTCTAGGTCTCAAAGGACTACATACATTGTACTTCGTGTCTCCTGGAAATTTGAAGCAGATTCAAGTCCAACCGGATCTTCGACCTAGTGTTGGAACAGAACTAGACCCTGGAAAGCAGATTCTAGACTGCAAATGACATAAGGGGGTTCAGATTTTCAAGGCTGTCCTGAAACCTGCTGAGCTAGGTGTCAAGTTTCCTAGACTGTCAAAGCCGAGGGTACCTTCAGGATCGTTTTATAAAGAAGGAAACTGAGGCTCAGAGGTAATTGACTTGACTAAGGTTCTACAAGTGGTTAGAGACAGGGTCACCTGATTCTCTATTCCATGCTGCACGTCAGACTGTGGACTCAGTAGCTTATCCTGAGCCAACGACAAGAGGAAAAGGATTTATTTTAGAACTGTCCAGAAATGTCCTTCACCTCCCAGAACCGCCTGTGCCTAGGTCAATGAGACTTGACCAGCTTTGAATGGGTCATGTGGCCTAGTGGCTGAAGGAACTGAAATAAGAAATGGTCTCTAGGACCAAACTAGACTCAGCTAAGAACTAAAAAAGCTTGAAAAAAAATCTTGGTGAAAGAGTATGTGGGAAATGAGACAGGCGAAGCCTGTCTGGAGGGGTTACATGTGATTAGTGTGACATTTTCAAGCAAAAGACAAGTTCAGAATTGACTCAGGAGAGAAAAAGCAACAAGACCTGGGAAAAAGGGGCTGGCCCCTGAGTCCAGGGCAGTTGGCACCTAAGGACTGTGCATGTAGGGGCAGTGGGAGGAAACAGCAATGTGTGCATGTGGGGAGGAGTAGCCCCGTGCTCAGGAGTCCCCGCAAGCTTGAATTCCCATCTGGGTTCGCATCACCCAAGACCCAGTTCGTACTTCCCTCTTTTTCCTTCCCAATAGTCAGTCTTCTGACAGACGATGTTAGACATAAACTGTTCCTTCCTGCTGGTGTCCCCTGGTCGCCCTGGCCTGGGCACGTGAGCTCCCTGCTCAGACTGACAGCTGACTGAATAGAGTTAGTTCCTAGTATAGCCATCGGCACTAGAACCTCGGAGAGCCTATAAAATAGATATTGTCCTAGTGCCCCACGGACATAGCCTATTTTGATCTCAGGAATTCTTTGGAATCCAATTGCTTGGAAAGTGTGGCTATCTGCCAATAACACCAACACAGCTACCACACTGCATTCTCTCTAATCTTGGTGTCCATTGTACCCTGCTTGCCCAATACCCTGGGCCTCCCCAGAGAACCCAGAGCCACTGATTTATCTGAGATTTCACAAACATTCATGTCCATCTCTAGGTCTTGGCCCCTCATTACAGGACTAAAGGATGTGCGACCTACTGCAATTGCTTTCAAAGCCAACACTTCTGACTTGACACGCTTAAAATATGACAGATTTTTATTTTTAAAGATTTTATTTACTTACTTTTAGAGAGGGGAAGGGAGGGAGGAAGGGAGGCAGGAAGGGAGGCAGAGAAACATCAATGTGTGGTTGCCTCTTGTGTGCCCCCCAGGGGCACATGTGCCGTACACTGGGAATTGAACCGGTGACCTCTTGGTTTGCAGGTCGGCACTGGGCTAGATATAATGGATTTTTAAACTTAAGGGGTCAGGCAAAGGAATGGGTGCTGAATGCTGAACTTTCCACTGGCAGCAACTTTGAAATCAGGGTCTCCTAGGACACTTCCTTCAAGTTTCCCTGTGTGCTGATTCCTGCACCTCTAAGGGGCAGCCACAGACTTCCATTCCTACTGGTTCCAGAACGCACTCTCACCATCCAGTCTGTTCATCACATCCTGCCTGCCCTCAGGACCCCCTTTGGGGCCATGGAACCTCAGAGGCAGATCACTCAGGGTCACCTTGAAGACTTGGTGGCATCCTCTCATGGCTTCCAATTACCATCCTGCAAATGGTTCCCAGAGCCAAGGCCCCCATTTCTAATCATATCCTGGACATGTGTTTCCATTGAGATGTGTTCATCTCATCTTGAATTCAGTACAGGCACACCTTGGAGATATTGCAGGTTCGGTTCCAGACCACAGTAGTAAAGCAAGTATCACAGTAAAGCAAGCCGTAATCTTTTTGCTGGCGGAGGAGGTAAATTTGTTAAAATCTGTAAGATTTTCAATTTGTAAAAGAAGGCAACATCTGTGAAGCGTAGTAAAGTGAGATGCCTGTATGTTTCAAATAAGGTCATCTTTCTTTCTCCAAACCTGCTCCTCTTCTCAGCTTACCCATCCTGGCTAGAGCTCTGGAATCTTCTCTCGTGTCTCTCTCCATCCAGCCCCTTGGTACCCAGGCAGTAGCCAAGCCTTCTTTTTCAGGTCCGCATCACTTTGCAACGTCAAATTTGGAAGGGGCCTTAGACGACAGACCCCCAGTGGGGTCACGGGACTTGCTCAAAGCGATCAAACTACTCCAAGGGGGTGTTGGGACTGGCATCCTCGCGCCCTCAAACCCTGCCCATCGCTCTTGCCGACAGCATCCTCTTCCCGTGCGTGTGCTGACCCCTGCTCAGAACGGTGAATCCAAGCTCTTAGCCAGTCATCTGAGGCTCTCCCCGGTTTTTCCACAGTCGCCTTCTCTGACTTGCCCTGCCACTTCTTCTCAACACAGATAAGAGCTAACGTATGCTGAGCACTTCCCACATGCCAGGCACTGTTCTCAATGCGTTACATGTATTTACTTAATCCTCACAGACCTCAGAAGGAGGGTGCTATTGTTATCCCCGCGCTACAGATGAGGAAACAGAGGCAGACCACTGTTCACAACCTGAAACCTCTCCCGTCTGTACTTCACTCTTTTCCTCCAGCACTGTCCAGGTTCTGCGTCTTCCAGGAGTTCTGCTCTGCCTGCCCCAGCAGCCAGCTGCCTTTCCCTTCCTCTTTCCCAGAACGGCCTCATGCATCTGTCTGGCCTCCTTGGCACTCTGTCTGTCCTGCCTTGTGTTGGTTCTCTGTTTGGGGGCTTGTGTCCCATTCGCCATTCCTGAGTCGAACACAAGCATGCCTTTGCCCCCGGCACCTCCGCCAGCGCTCCGCACCCAGCACTCTTCTAGCACTTCCGCCTGGCTCTCCCGAGGGCCCCACCACCCGGGGGGACCCAGTCCAGAGCACAACACTGAGGGCCAGCTGGTGAAGAGGGGCCATCTGAGGAAGAGGGGCCAGCTGACAGATTCCTACATCTCAGGAGGAGGAGAGTTGAGCCTGGCCTGCTACAGAGGCTCTGACTTGCCTCCGGGCTAGGGAGTGACTTCCTCTGCTGTGTGATAGGGCCTAACCCTCACCAGAACAAGTCTGGGGCCCATATTCCTTTGGCCTCTTAAGAGTGAGAGACACTCTCTTTCTCTCTCTCCTTCCCCCTCCCCCGCCATGCCCCTGGCCTGGTGGCTCAGCAGGGCACATACCTAGGTTGCAAGCTTGATGCCCAGTTGGTCAGGGTGTTGGGGCACCTAAGGGAGGCTGCCGATTGATGTTTCTCTCTCTCCCTCTCTCTCTCCCTCTGTCCCTCTCTCCCATCCCCTCTCTCTAAAATCGATAAACATATCCTTGGGTGAGGATTGAAAACAACAACAACAAAAAAGAATGAATCTCCTCTTGCGCATGTTCTCTCCATACTTGACGGAAGGCTGCTCCCCCATTTCCAGATTTCTTCCTTCCTCTTCTGACTTCTCTGAATGTCCTGCCAGCCTCAGCGGAGTCCTTTTCCTTCTTCTCCCAGGCCCAGCACCCTCTCCTATTCCCTTTTCTTCTCCCAAGTCACTGACCTAGGTATTTAGAGTCTAATCTCAGCCCTGCTCTTGCCTGCTGTGTTACCTTGGACAAGTTACTTTCCCTCTCTGGGCCTCAATTTTTCACATCTATAAAAGGAGAGAGCTGGACTGGATGGTAAGTGATGTCCTGCTGTGTCTGTCCCTCTTCCTGTCCCCTCTGGGCCCCTCTCTCAGGTCTTCCCTCCCAGGGGAACCCTGCCCTAGCCCCAGGAGAGCTGTGGCTCCAGCTCCTGTTCCCTGTCTAAGCGGCCAGCCCTGGGCCTCCTCCCCAGCCCTGGCCCCGACTCCACTCCATGTGGCCCGTCTGAGAGGCTGGCCCCAAGCCCGGAGGCAACTCCACATTTCTGTTTTTCCTTTTTTTCCCTCTCTTTCCCGGAGTTAACAAGAAGCAGATGTGGCGCAGGATGGTTGGAGAGGTGGGGGGAGGAAGGGGGAGGCTGGACCGCCAGCCAGACAGGGGGGAAGGGAGGGGAGTGAGCAAGAGAGGGAGGCAGGAGGCCAGGGCCCGCCCCACACAGCCACTCTTGCGCCTCTGAACAGCCACAGGGGTAAAGTCCTGTCATCCCCAGGATCCGGTCACTGGGGAAAAGGGATAAGGAGACCAGAAGAGGGCCAGCTGGGGCAAGTGGGAGGGGGCCCAGGAAGCACCGTCTACGAGGGCCAGGGGCCGGGCGCAGGAGGCCGGGGGCGCGAGAACAAACCCCCCTCAGAGGTAGAGGAGAGCGGAAGGAACCGAGGGAGGGACAGACGGGAGCCTGAGGAGGAAAGAGGAGGGGAGAGGGGTCAGGCCAGGAGGCCACGGAGGAGGCGTGTGGCTGGGGGCTGCTGGCAGGAAGCTGGGGACAGGACCCGACCCTCGACCCTTGGAGCAGCAGGCATCCCGGCTCCGGGCAGAGGCGCCAGCGGTCAGGCGGGATGAGCCTCTGAGGGCCACAGCAGAGCGCCCCCACCATGGCCCCCAGGACCCTCTGGAGCTGCTACCTCTGTTGCCTACTGACCACAGCCGTGGGGGCAGCCAGCTACCCTCCTCGGGGTTACAGCCTCTACACAGGAAACGGTGGGGCTCTCAGCCCTGGGGGGCCCCAGGCCCAGAGCACCCGCCGGCCTGCCAGCCGCCACAGGTAAGTGTGTGGCTGAAGGTAGACAGGAGCGGGGGTCAGAAGGTGGGTATTGGGGCCCCACTTTGGCTACCTTCCCAAATCAGGGAAGAGGAGGAGAGGAAGCCCATCCATCAGATGGCCCCTCACACACCCACCTTCCTGCTGGATGTTTCCAGGCCCCCCCGAATAGATAGGTACCCTTGTCTAACCTCAGGGGACTCGGCTCCTACACCCTCCCCGTGGGACCTGCAGTTGGGCGCCCAGGGAGACTACCCTGAAGGACATGGGCCCGGCCTCCCTGCCAGCTGCGTACCAGCCTGGGGCCCTCCGGCGGAACTTCCATCCCTTTCTAGGGCTTCCTTGGTCCATCCAGTCACCCATGACTCTGACAGCGCTTTTGCTCTGCTCCTTCCGGCTCTCCAGCCAGATGCTGATGGGAGGCCAGCATGAATGGGCACGGGGGTGTAGAACTGCAAACCCCCTGGGGGACAGGGCCCATCAATGGCTTATTCTCTGCTCACCCCTGAGCTGGACCCCTGCCTGCCCGGTCCTCTCCTTGGAGGGGCGGGTGGAAGCCAGCAGAGGGAATCACCAGAGGGCCATGCCAAGCTGGAGACAGAGACGGAAAAGGGACATGAATGAATGGGTGAACTCAGAGGCTCCCGAGGACCCGCTCCCAGCCATGAGGATCAACTGCTCATAGTTGTGGTTTTCCGTTTTGTGCCTCCTCTCCTGTCTTGAAAAGTCTTTATCGACTCCGGCAGCACAGGAAGGCGTAGGGGGAGCTGCCGCTGCCAGAGCCCCCCTCCCACCGGCCCCCAGGGGTCCTTCATCCTTTGACCCTCCCTCAGCCCCTCTGGGAGCCCCAGAGCCCTCCTCTGGGGGGTTGTCTCTGGCTCGTGGGCCCAGGTGGGTTGTGCCTGCAGGAACTGGTGTGCCTATGTGGTGACCCGGACGGTGAGCTGCATCCTTGAGGATGGAGTGGAGACCTTCGTCAAGCCCGACTACCAGCCCTGTGGCTGGGGCCAGCCCCAGTGCACCCACAGCATCACGTGAGCCGCCACCCGGGGGTGGGCGCTTGGTGGGGACTGGGCTGGGACAGCAGGTGGGCAGCCAACTCGGGGGATTTGTACAAGGCAGGTAGCAAGGGGCAGGGCCAGGGGCTTTGGTCAGAGCCACTTAGAGGAGCTGCTGAGGCGGCGGTTCGGCTGGAGGGACACTGAAGGCACACTTCACCAGACCACCCTGCCAGCCCCGGAATGCCTTTTCTGGGCTGAGTCATCTCAGGGAGGAGAGTTCAAGGCTCCAGCACAGGACACGAGGTCGGGGGGCGGTGAGGGGAGGCGTGGGCAGGAATTTGGCCCTTGGCCAACAAGCTGACAGCTGTCAGCTGAGCAAGACCACATGCTGAACGGTAAGGAGGACCTAGCCTAAGGGACAGGCCTTGCCCACCGCAGTTGCCCACCTCTGCAGACAGGGGCCATGGCTACTGACAGTCCAGCAAGGAGCAAAGAACCTTCCCTCCACCTCTCCCAGGTACCGCAACTTCCTCCGTCCTCGCTACCGCGTGGCCTACAAAACGGTGACGGATATGGAGTGGAGGTGCTGTCAGGGGTACGGGGGTGACGACTGTGCCGAGAGCCCCGGCCCAGCGCTGGGTCCTGCCCCTGCCACGCCACGCCCCCGGCCCCAGCCTGGCCGCCCCAACCTCTCCGGCTCCAGTGCAGGCAGCCACCTGAGTGGGCTGGGGGGGGAAGGTGAGTGTGGGACCCCTGGAGAAAGAGGTGGGAGACGGTGTGGCTTGGGAAATGTGGGGCCAGGCTGCTGGGGGAAAACCCCATGTTCCGAGTCAGAAAAGAAGGGACAGAAAAGAGTTAATACGATCCCTAGGATTCCCTGTCCGTGTGTGCGTGTGCGTTCGCATGTTTGTGCATGTGTGTGCGCGCGTGTGCACGCCAGACAGAGATGGAAAGATTGGAGGGGCTGGAGAAAAATGAGGCACAGAGAGTGAATGAGCTCACGCACGCACGCCCACGTGTGGCCAAGACACTTCCCAGGAGGGAGCAGCTGCGGGAAGAAGGGGGAATTCCTTTGGCAGCTTGGTCCAAGGGGCTAGACAGTTGAGACTACAAGTCCTAGCATGCACTGCAACTGACTACAGGTCCCATGCTCCTCAGTGGCCTCTGGAGACCACAGGTCCCAGAATGCAGTGGTCCCTGTTGCCTTCCCGCATGTGCTGGCGATGTGCTGTGTTGGCCTGCCAGGGAGAAAGGCATGTTGTAATTATGGAAACAGGAACTTCTGGCTGACTCTTCCCCCATCCAGCTAGAGCCCCCACTGGCTTACCGCAGAACCTCACTGTCCCCTGTGGCGTTGTGTGGAGGTGCTGCACAGGGACAGCCACTGTCCTGCAGCCCACAGTGCTGCCCCACATTCCCATTTTACTTGCCCTGAGGGAGCAACATAGTGCCATACCTATTGCATAGATGAGGAAACAGTCTCCATAAAGTTAAGAGGCCCTCTGGGCAGTGACAAGGACATGGGCTTGGTGGTCAGACAGATGATCTGGGTTTGAACCTCGGCTCTGCCACTTTATTTAACTTGTAATCCATGGCCCAGGTACTTAAGCTCTCCAGTCCTCCGTTTCCTAGTCTACAAAATGGGAAGAGCTAATGGTAGCTGCCTGATGAAGCTGTTGTAAAGGGCAAAGACTTGGCCCAAAGGCATTCAGTGAATGAGTTTCCTTCTGTCTTTTCTTGCCCGAATCACCCAGCTAAGGGGTGGCTGAATCAGCTAGGACCTCTGACCTGGGAGCTAGGGAGCTGGAGTAGGAGGTGGGCACCAAGCAATGAGGTCTGGCCTCTCTGCCTTATGTCCTCCCTTGCTGCCAGGTCCCGGGGAGTCAAAGAAGGTGCAGCAGCTGGAGGAGCAGGTACAGAGCCTGACAAAGGAGTTGCAGGGCCTTCGGGATGTCCTGCAGGGACTGAGTGGGCGCCTGGCGGAAGATGTCCAGAAGGCTGTGGAGACGGCCTTTAATGGGAGGCAGCAGCCAGCAGATGCAGCTGCCCGCCCTGGTGTGCACGAAACCCTCAACGAGATCCAGCATCAGCTGCAGCTCCTGGACAAGCGCGTCTCCACTCACGACCAGGAGCTGGGCCATCTTAACAACCACCACAGCGGTGGCGGTGGCGGTGGCGGCGGTGGTGGTGGCGGCAGAGCCCTGGAGCCAGCCCCAGCCTCCCCCGGCCGCAGCGAGGAGCTGCTGCGGGAGCTGGAGCGGCGGCTGCAGGAGTCCTGCTCCGTGTGTCTGGGGGGGCTAGATGGCTTCCGCCGACAGCAGCAAGAGGACCGGGAGCGGCTGCGCGGCCTGGAGAAGTTACTGGCCTCTGTGGAGGAGCGGCAGCGGCAGCTCGCCAGGCAGGCCATGGGCCACAGGCCCCCTCAGGAATGCTGCCCTCCGGAGCTGGGCGGGCGAGTGGCGGAGCTGGAGCGGAGACTGGAGGTCGTGGCTGGTTCAGTGAAGGTGCTCAGTGGGCGGAGAGGCCCTGTGCTGGAAGGTGCAGAGGGGCACGGAGGCCATCCCCCAGGCTACACCAACTTAGCATCCCGCCTCTCCCGCCTGGAGGACCGATTCAACTCTACCCTGGGTCCCTCGCAGGAGCAGGTGGAGGGCTGGCCTGGGCATCCTGGGGGACTGAGTCACTGGCTGCCTGCTGCCAGGGGCCAACTAGAGAAGCTGGAGGGGCTGCTGGCCAATGTGAGCGGGGATCTGGGTGGCCGGCTGGACCTACTGGAAGAGCAGGTGGCAGGGTCTGTGCAGGCATGTGGGCAGCTCTGCTCTGGAGCCTTGGGGGAGAAGGACTCCCAGGTCAGTGAGACCCTCAGTGCCTTGGAGCGCAGGGTGCTAGACAGTGAGGGGCAGCTGCGGCTGGTGATCTCAGGCCTGCACAAGGTGGGAGCAGCCGGGGAGGCCCGGCAGGCCACGCTGGAGGGACTGCAAGGGGTCATAGGCCAGCTCCAGGGTCGTGTTGATGCTCAGGATGAGACAGCTGCAGAGTTCACACTTCAGCTGAATCTCACAGCTGCGCGGCTGGGCCACCTGGAGGGTCTGCTGCAGGCCCGTGGGGATGAGGGCTGCGGGGCCTGCGGTGGCGTCCAAGAGGAACTGGGCCGCCTTCGGGATGGTGTGGAGCGCTGCTCCTGCCCCCTGCTACCTCCACGGGGCCCTGGGGCTGGCCCAGGTGTTGGGGGGCCAAGCCGCGGGCCTCTGGATGGCTTCAGCGTATTTGGGGGCAGCTCCGGATCAGCCCTACAGGCCCTGCAAGGAGAGCTTTCCGAAGTTATCCTCACCTTCAGCTCCCTCAATGACTCACTGCACGAGCTCCAGACCACTGTGGAGGGCCAGGGCGCTGATCTGGCAGACCTGGGAGCCACCAAGGACCGCATCATCTCTGAGATTAACAGGCTGCAGCAGGAGGCCACAGAACACGTTATGGAAAGTGAGGAGCGCTTCCGAGGCCTGGAGGAGGGACAGACACAGGCTGGCCACTGCCCCAGCCTAGAGGGGCGATTGGGCCGTCTCGAGGGAGTCTGTGAGCGGCTGGACACGGTGGCTGGGGGACTGCAGGGCCTACGTGAGGGCCTTTCCAAACATGTGGCTGGGCTCTGGGCTGGGCTACGGGAAACCAACAGCACCAGCCAGACACAGGCAGCCCTGCTGGAGAAGCTGCTCGGGGGGCAGGCAGGCCTGGGAAGGCGACTCAGTGCCCTGAACAGCTCACTGCTGCTCCTGGAGGACCGGCTTCACCAGCTCAGCCTGAGGGACCTCACTGGTGAGGGGGCAAGAGGAGGCCTGGGGTGGTCGTGGCAGGGAGCCCCTTTCACGTCCTTTCTTCCTCCATCACAACAGCCCTGCCTTAACCTTGTCTGCCTTTGCCTTGCTTGGTCGGGCATGAGTTGCAGACCCGTCACTGCCCCAAGGGTTGGTTTATTGACAAGAGATGATCCAAGGCCCCAGCTCCCCGCCCTCCCCTGGTGGCTCAGACCGGGCTGGGGGTGGAGGTGGGGCGCTGTTCTGCCTGCCGGATATCCCGTGTGGGCAACGAGGGATCCCATCAACCTGTCTGTGGAGCCTTCACCCTCTTTGTCCTTTGGAAACTCCTTTTCTGGCTCTCCTTCAACAGACTTTTGTCGCTGTAGGGCCTGCAGGTGAGGCTGGGCCCGCAGGGCCTCCTGGAATACAGGGACCCCCAGGCCCTGCTGGACCTCCAGGACCTCCAGGCAAGGATGGACAAAAGGGGCCTGTCGGGCTACCAGGTATGTGGGCCGAGATCCTTGCCATAGTCAATGTTACCACCCTTCAGGGCAGCCCCAGGCTTGACGGTCCCCTCTGAACTTGACAGGGAAGGGGGGAAAGGGGCAAGAACTGGGGGGTCCTAGATGGCTGATAGTGATTAGGAAAGTGAGTAGGAGCTGGGAGAGTCACTGTGTTGGCTAATTGGATATGGCAGCCTCACTGCTGAGTTGAAGACCAAGGTTGAGCCAACAGGCATTGGGTCAGGTGTGAAAGGCTGGGGGCTAAGGGCACAGGCCCAGCAGTTAAATAGCCTGGACCTATTCCTCCTTTTCTTGGTACCCCCATTCCTGCCTTGGAGCCTGGATAGCAAGCACCTAGCACAGCTGCTGGACAGACTCAGCAAATGTTTGCTGAGTGACTTAGAGAGAGCCGCTCTACCTCTCACTGCTCCCTTTCCTCCTCCCACAGGTCCCCAAGGTGAACAGGGTAAGTTCTCATTTGGTGCTGGAAGAGGGGAACTGAACGAGGGGTGGAGGATGCAAGGCCTCAGGCAGCCCTGGGGTAGAGACTCTGGAGGGGAAGGGGGCTGGGCAGCTCTGTGCTGAGCATCTACTCTGACACCACCCTACCCTCACCCAGGAGTGGAGGGGGCACCAGCAACCTCTGTGCCCCGGGTGGCTTTTTCAGCTGCCCTGAGCTTGCCCAGGTCTGAACCCGGCACAGTGCCCTTCGACAGAGTCCTGCTCAATGACGGGGAATATTACAATCCGGAGACCGGTAAGCACTGGGGTGGGGCAGAGAGCCAGTGGAGAGGCTCTGCAGTGGCATGTTCTCATTCTCGCCCCTTTAGACAAGGTGAATCTCTTCACGCTCTGATTTGGGGAGAACCCTGTTCTTTCCTTCGTCTATTCGTTCTCATCACAGCTTGGGGAGGAGTCATTCCTTCACCAGCTCTTTACTGGGGGCCTGCTCCTGCCCAGGCCCTGTTTTGAGTGCAGGGGATGTGGTAATGAACAAAACACCGCATGCCCTGTGCTCGTGGAGCTTACACTCTTGTGGAAGAGAAGTGAAAAGACCCAGCAGGTCGCTCCTAGCCCAGGAGTTCTGGGACCGGAAACCTTCCCAAGCCCCTGCCACCTGTCTCCTCTGACTGCCATCCTTGTCCCCAGGCATATTCACCGCACCACTGGCCGGACGCTACTTGCTGAGCGCAGTGCTGACTGGGCACCGGCACGAAAAAGTGGAGGCCGTTCTGTCCCGCTCCAACCTGGGCGTGGCCCGCATAGACTCCGGTGGCTACGAGCCTGAGGGCCTGGAGAATAAGCCGGTGGCGGAGAGCCAGCCCAGCCCGGGCGCCCTGGGCGTCTTCAGCCTCATCCTGCCGCTGCAGGCTGGCGACACGGTCTGCATCGACCTGGTCATGGGGCAGCTGGCGCACTCAGAGGAGCCGCTCACTATCTTCAGCGGAGCCCTGCTCTACGGGGACCTGGAGCTAGAACAGGCGTAGGCAGGGGGCAGGTCGACCGGCCTGAAGTCTCTGCCTGCCAAAGAGCCATCGGGGCATCGGGGGCGGTGGGCTCCCGCCTGGGACTGGGCACTGGCCCGGCATCCCGGCCCTCAGCGAGTCGCTGTCTCCAGAACCTCCCCACCGGAGTCCCCTCGTCCAGACTTTTGGCCTGACTGCTGGCCCCTGCAGGACCCGGACTGCGGAGGAGCAGGTCCTGGTAGCCAACTGGCTTCTAGGGCCGACTTCCTGGGTTCCAGGGGTCTCCCGAGGGTGCTCGGGCTCCCATCGCCATACTAAACTATTCAGGAATAAAGACACTTGGTTTTTATAAAAAAGAACAAAACAAAACAAAACACGCCGTCTGCTTTGGTATGTTCGGGGGTAGATAGGAGTACACCGGGGCAGAATGGGGGAGCCCCGGGTTCCAGACGGACTCGCGTCCTCTGCTTTGCGCGGCGTGGCCCTGCCCTCTAGGTGCGTCGGCGGTTTAGAACCCCGTTGGGACCCTCTTCCGGGTCACAAGAGTTCCACTGGTGCTCGCCAGGGGGCGCCGAGCGCTGTCTCTGGTCATGTGACCGCCGCTCACCTTGGCACCCCGCCCCTCCCATGGCAGAGGCGGGGCCTCGGTCTCGACTAGCTGTGCCTCGGGGCCAGACTGGCTGCAAAGTTTCGGCTGACCCCGAGACACCGCAGTTAGGAGGTCAGCTCAAATCCACGGGTCTAGGGGGTGGAGTGGGAGCCGCTGATACAGGAGAGGGCAAAGCAAGGGTCACCTTTCCACAGCTCTTTTTTTTGCGGTCATGAGGTTGCCTAGCCGTGCTTTAGACAGGTTTGCATTAGCTCCGAGTCAGTCTGATATGGGAGGAAAGTGAGGCTGAGAAGTGGGAGTCGTTGCCGTCTTCTGGGCCACGCAACCTGCTAAGGCGAGGTCCGGGACCAAGACATCGGGCCTGCGGTCTCAGGCCCACTTGGGTCGGTGGGCGTGGGGAGCTAGGGCCCTTCTGCGTTGTTTGTACCCCACTGCACACCCTGCAGCTGCAGGAGGCTCCCTGGAGGAGGAGCTCAAGACTCGGAGGAGGAGCCAGGGTGGCTTCGGGGTGCAGGAACACAATCTTAAGGCATAAGAGCCAGAGCCTGGGAGCAATCCTGCAGCCCGGCAGGCAGAAAGCTCCGGGAGCGACCTCATGGAAGACAAGCAGATCCTATGCGTGGGGCTGGTGGTGCTGGACATAATCAATGTGGTGGACAAGTACCCGGAGGAGGACACGGACAGCAGGTAGGGGCGCCCGGGCCCTCCGGAGACCCCAAGGGCCGCTGCAGCCCCGCATTTGTGCCTGGCGTTCAAGACTACAGGGCTGGGGCCGTGCGAGTCCAGCCGCTGGAGCCGGTGCCCCTTGCCCTGTGTCTGGGACCTGGGGGAAGAATTGAATCCTTTAATTATAAGACCCAGGCTCCGGATCGCATTGTGTTCGCCACTTCCCATTCCAACCCTGGGATTGTGTCAGGCACGATTATCCCTATTTTACCCATAAGCAAGTAGAGACTCAGAGACGTAGTCGTTTATCTAAGGGGATACACCTAGTGCGAGCAGGACCCGTGTGCTTGTTTTTTAACAAGACCTATGCCCTTGCCTCTTACTAGCATTTGCTTCTAATTTATTTGCCACATATATGCCACATCTATTTCCTTTTAAAAAATTGAGGCAGCTTACAATAAGAAGCATGTATCGTTAGTTAGATGGGCAAGAAGATTTAAAGCCATGGTATTTGAACTTCACTTTAGTCAGAGCTTGCAGACACTGGGAGGACCCTTACGGTGCTGTGGGTTATGGACAGACTTGGTTCATGTGCCAGCACAGACTTTTCCCTGGTGCTAAATTCTGAAAGGAGTTTACCAGAGTCCTCTTTACAAAAGTCAGCGGGCAACATGGTGGAAAACATCCATCTCGGTTGTCTGGTGGAAGCTGGAGAGTCATTTGTTGGTTCTTACATTTATTCTTGATAAGAACTACACCGTGACACTGTAATCCCAGGAAAGCGTTTCTGTGGGTGAAATACAGGGATTTTTCTTGGGGAAGGCCGATGTTTAGAATACGGAGAAGAACTGCTCCTGGGCTATCAGTTGTCTCGGTCAAGAACAGGATGAAAGGCCAGTTCAAGGCTGAACTCAGCAAGACACGATAGCGCTCACAGCCGTGAGGGGTGAGGCCAGGCAGTGCCCAGGCTTTGGATCCTCCCAGCACTGTCACACGTGTTACACTTTTCTCACAACGGCCCGTGGGAAGTGTGTAAAGACCAGTTTCTTTATAGATGCAGAAGGCGTGGAGAAATGAAATGATTTCTGTAAGGCCCCGTGGTCAGTGCGTGGCAGCACAGCGATCAGAGCCCAAGCCTCGGAAGTCTGAGCCTCGTGCCCCAGCCCCCCACCATCTCTCGTGCTCCCCTTCCCATCGCTGCCGGCTGTCTCATGGAGCTGACCCTTTGCTTTGGGCTGCTTTGTTTGCCAGAGGTCAGAGCGTCTCGCCAGGGGTGCAGGGGCAGTGGGGAAGAGGCACGGGGTGTGCCCGCCCACCGAGATGAAGACAGCTCTAGGACAGGGCGCCCAGAGGGGAGCTAGGCTTGCTCTCAGGGGAGCAGTACACACCCCGGAGCCACAGGTCCTCCAAGGACTGTGGCGGGCCTGAGGAAGACCCAGAGTGCCTCTTTCGACTAGACCTGGAGTCCCATGGAGGCTAGGACGGGGGTCGGGGGTGGGGGGGGCGTGGATCCTGCCATCCTGCCTGGGGTTGCTTCTGAAGGCAGGCATGAAGCAAGGTGCCTTGCCCATGTTCTCCATGCCCCTGCCCTTCAGGGTGGGCGTCCCATTCCCCCAGACCCACCACTCTGCTCCTCTGCAGAGCACCGTGGTTTTCCTTGGGGCCTCTCCCGCATGCTCCCATCGCACCCAGCCCAGCTCCTGGACTCTATCGTGCCTCCCAGATGAGCAAACCTGAGAGGGGGAACCCAGTCCTTCGCAGCCATCTCAGCCCCACCTGTCCCAGGCTGTCTGCGCTCCACGGGCAGCTGGGGACCCTCAGGAGCTGCCACCAGGTGCTGGGCCAGATCCCTGAGGAATGGCCCTGCCTCCCAGAGTCCAGGCCGAGAAGAGCCTTCCAAAAAGCATCTTCATGTTCAGCAGAGCCTTTCTGCACATAAAGTTGGGTATCGGTGTGACTTTGAGGGGTCTCCACAGAGTAAAACTGTATACTCGTTCTTTGAAACCTCATCCTAGCTGGGGCCTGACTACCTTCCATTCAAAACTACCGAGTGTGTTGCGGTGGTGCGGGAGCCGGGAAAACTGGGTCCCGGTACTGGCTTTGTCATTAATTGCTGGTGTGACTTTGAGCAAGTCAGATGCCCCCAGGCATCTTCTCTCTTCTCTGCGTGAAAATTTCTCTAAAGCTCATAGCTTGAGAAATGTTTGACCTTTTACAAATTAGTACCTTTCTTTCTAATACGGTGGTGGTCCCCTTCTCCCAAAGTTGAAGGGAAGCTCAGGGTTAAGTTTTCTGTACAAATAGACCTTTGTCTAGAAATTCCGATGCATCTGTTTCCCTTAATTAGTGATTCTTTGGTACTCGTTCCTCTTATTATAACCTGTTGCAGTTGTTGTTGTTGTTGTTATTATTATTATTATTTTGAAGAGGGGAGAATAGAAATAGCAGCCTGCACTGTTTCCCTCACAGTTTTATTGGAGTGCAAATGAGAAATCACGAAAGTGCCTTGACTTTGGGTGCATAAGTTATCATTTTTGTTGTTGAAGGTGACAATGAAGTCAAACAGATGTGTGTTGAGTTGTTTTCCTCTTTTAGACTTTCAGCAAGGCAAGGATGGAGGAAAACAAGTAATGATGTGAGGTGGTAGATGTGTCAATTCACCTTATTGTGGGAATCAGGTCGTAATATGTGTGAATATCAAAGTCACGTTGTGCTTCTTCAACTTACAAAGCGTTATATGCCAATCATATTTCAATAAGGTTGAAAAAAGGGAAACAAATAAATGAGAAAGGTGGAGGAAAAGCTGATCTTCACCCAATAATCTTTTCAACATTTTTTTTAAAGATTTTATTTATTTATTTTTAGAGAGAGGGGAAGGGAGGGAGAACGAGAGGGAGAGAAACAGCAATGTATGGTTGCCTCTCACATGGCCCTCACTGGGGACCTGGCCCGCAACCCAGGCATGTGCCCTGACTGGGAATCGAACCGGGACCCTCTGGTTCCCAGCCCGCGCTCAATCCACTGAGCTACACCAGCCGGGCCTCTTTTCAACTTTTTTTTTAAAGATTTTATTTATTTATTTTTAGAGAGATGGGAAGGGAGGGAGAAAGAGAGGGAGAGAAACATCAGTGTGTCGTTGCCACTTGCGCACCCCCTCCTGGGGATCTGGCCTGCAACCCAGGCTTGTGCCCTGACTGGGAATTGAATTGGCGATGCTTTGGTTCGCAGGCTGATGCTCAATCCACTGAGCCACTCCTGCCAGGGCTTTTCAACTTTTGACATTGTAAAATTTAGCTCCCCTCCGCTTGCATGATCACGAAGTCCAGGTTCACCTCTCTCATTCAGTTTGTGCTGAGTTATTATCAAAGCAAGTCTCCTGAGACAGGAGCAGGTAGTAGATTTGATACTTTTGGAAAGTGGCACTTGGAGTTTTCAAGCTCTCAAGGGGAGGCTGAAGGCGTAACAGCTCTACCTGGGGAGAGGTGGGCCATCGACATGGAGGAGGAGCTAACCCAGAGGGACTGAAACCCCTGAATTGTAATGAACGTAGCTGAGTGGCTTCCTGATGTCATAAGAATAAGTGGAAGATAGAAATTAATCTCTGTGAACTTGAATTTAGCCTTGGCTGGGGAGACAGACCTGGTTGAGCCTTAGTTGCCCATCTAGAAATGAGAAGACTGGCCTGGATACCTTCCGGGGGATTCTCCTAGCGTTCACATTCTGTGGGCCCTACCCAGGGCACTGAGGTCAGCCATGCTCACCCCAGGATGAGCCTGCTGGAGCTGTAGGGACCCCCCTTGTGTCTTACAGGTGCTTGTCCCAGAGGTGGCAGCGCGGGGGCAACGCGTCCAACTCCTGCACCGTCCTCTCCCTGCTCGGGGCCCCTTGCGCCTTCATGGGCTCACTGGCCCCCGGCCACGCTGCTGAGTGAGTTGAGGAGGGAGCAGGGCAGGCCTGCCTGCAGGGTGGGGGGAAAGGCAGTCTTAACCCTGGATGGGTGGGCTGTAAGAAATGGCTTGTGGCCACCAGATGTGGGTGGGAGGGCACAAAGTGGAGCGCCGGCATTCCCGAGCCTCCCTGGTGTGGCTTGTCTGCTCCTCAGATGTTAATGCTGCTCCTGCTAAAGGTTCCATTTCCACAGCCTGGTTCCTTGGCCACTCTCTGGAGTCTGCTTCAGCTCCCCCACCTTCCCCTTCCTCGCTCCCAACAGACTGTGGCGGATGTGACTCTGCCCTTCTTAACTCCCTCATCCCGGCTACGCTTGAGGCAGAGGCAGTTCGGGACATGCACCGGTCCTTGCTCAAGGGTGTCCAGCAGCCATGGTCCGAAGGGCCAGGCTCACAGTTTCTTGCCCAAGTGAGGGGGCAGGGCCAGTGCTCATGTCCCCATTGTTCCCTGAAGCAGCAAGAGCACCATGGCCAAAGATACCTTGCAACCACGTGCCAAAGCTGGGCCCAGACCCATGCCTCCCAGCTCACAGCTGTGAGGCCACAGCCCGCAAGGGGCCCACGAGCCGTTCATGATGGCTGCGGCAGGCACCCATGGGTTCTTTGACCTCTGGCCTGCTGACTCAGCGAGCGCTTATCAGACCCACACTTCGCCCACTGTGGGCACCGGGGCAGGTTCCAGGTTGCTGGCCTGTGAAGCACAGCCCTTTGAACCCTGCTGTAGGGGGACCAGCTGCAAGCGCCCAGCCCCCTTCCTTGAGGAACTGGCAGGAAGCAAATTGGAGCGAGAACCTGCCTGTGAGGTGGGACAGAGGGACCTGGAGCCAACAGCTGGTCACTTATTAACCCTCTTCAGCAGCCACCTTCCCTCCCAGCTGGAGGCAAGACTGGTCCTCACTTTAGGGTAGTGGCCCCGCCTTTATGCAGCAGCCATGCTGATGGCTGTGCCGTTCCACATGGTCCCTTTGTGCTCAACAAACATTTAATGAGCACCTGCCATGTGCCAGGCACTGTGGGTACAAAAAGTTATTTGGTAAACCAACCATATTTTCTATGCTGTGGAAAGCTACTATTCAAAGGGTCCTTAAGGTATAAGACAAGGACCAGTGTCCTGACTTTGGGTCTGTCATGTGCTGCTGAGTTGGCTCCACCTCCTGGTAACCCCACGGATGAGTGACATCCACGGTGTCCTGTCCTCACCAGCCCTGCTCAGCTCCTGCAGCATCTTTATGGAGTCATTCCATCTCAGATTTGGTCTTCCCCCTTTCCTGCTGCCTTCCATTTCCCCAGCATTATTGTCTTCACCTTTACACAAACGTGTAATGCCCAGCTTTGGCGTTCCCATAAATGGGGTCTGCCGTAGTGAGAAAAGCCAGATGGTGGCTGGACGGCGTGATGCCAGGTCTGGGGCGCAGGACACTGACTTTCCAGAGAGGGCCCGGGAGGGTAGGGCTGGCCTCCTTGTTCTCCTGCTGGTGCCATCTTCCTGAGGGGCTGCCCCCCACTCACCCTGATTGGAGGGGATTCTGGGCAAGAGTCCTGGACCAGACCCACACCGAGGGGCATCAGGCACTGGGAGCCCGTTCACTGGGTTCGCCTTGGTGCGAGGGGAAAGAGCAGTGAGTCTGCGTACCAAGGCAGCACCCCCTCCCGGCTGGGCAGGTGGGGAGTGGGAGGAGAGGACTCACCGTAGGACGGGAAGGGACTTCAGAGAGCAGAGTGCCATGGGGATGAGTGTGCAGAGGGCAGCTGGTGGGCAAAGTATCACCTTGGTAATTATTAATTCTGCTGGGGCTTTGCATGAAACAGGCCACAGTCCCCTCACCTGCTTGTGTCAAAGAGGGCACAGGCCGACGGCCCCAAATCTACCCCAGCCAGCTGTATGAGCGTAAGCACATCCTTCCCAGCTTGAGTCAAAGTGAAGGACAGTGTCAGGGTTGGAGTTTGCTTCCTGTCAGGACCTAAGAGAATGCCCCTTGGCGTTTTTCTTGCTGAGCCAGTGCATCCCTGCCTCTCCCTCCTCCTCGCACAGCCGGTGACAGCTGGTGACTTCTAGTTCCCTCCTGGCCCCCTCTGCTTGCAGCCTGGGTCCCTAGTGGCCCTGCCAGCTACCTTCCAGCCCCCAAACCTTGTCAACTGCACCTCCCCCCGGGTTACTCTGCCCGGCAGTTTTGTCCTGGATGACCTCCGCCGCTACTCCGTGGACCTGCGCTACGCGGTCTTTCAGACCACAGGCTCCGTCCCCATCTCCACAGTCATCATCAGCGAGGCCGGTGGCAGCCGCACCATCCTGCACGCCTACAGGTTTGTACACCTGTCTGCGCCTCGCCAGCTGCCGCCGCCATCACTGGACTCCCAGAACAGGACCCTCTCTCGGAAGAAGGGTGCTCAGCACCCACATGCAACCCTCCCCGCCCCGTGGAAGGCTCAGGCCATTTGTAGGCTCTAATTTGTGTCTCCTTGCCCTTCCCTTGGCTCGGGCTCCACCCCAAGTTTCCTGGTGGCTGACTTCAGGCAGCGGGGTGTGGACGTGTCTCAGGTGGCCTGGCAGAGCCGGGGAGAGACCCCGTGCTCTTGCTGCATCGTCAACAACTCCAGCGGCTCCCGCACCATTGTGCTGTATGACACGTAAGGCCCCCTGGCCTCGCCCTGCCACACCAATCAGTTCCCTCGCTTGCCACCATGGGCATCCCAGCTGCCCACCCTCTGTGGCCTCTCTCTGCACCAGAAATTGTCCGTATGCCCAATTGCTCAGTATTTCTGAATTGTTTTCAATTAAGGGAGGAGGGAGGTGGGGACGAGAAGGGCTTTGCTCTGCCTGGCAACTTGGCCTTGGTCAGCACCAAGGATGGGCAGGTGTGCCTGCACAAAATGTAATTCATGGTGTGATTCGTCCATAATTCGTCAATCAGCAGCCCGGGTTGGGTGCGGGGATATTGTTCTGAGGACAGAGGGATGGGAGATGGGATTCAAATCATCCTGTGCCCTGGCGGGGACCCAGTGGGATTTCTAGGGTCAGCCTCAGAGTGGCCAGCCTGCGGCCTGGCACCAAGGAGCTGCGGTTTGGGGTTCAGAAAAGGTGAGGCCCTGCCGAGTCCCCAGTGTAATGCAGCCAGACCGCGCACTGCACACCATTTGCAGCCACCAATGAGGGGACACTGGGTCAGCAGATTAGGGCCGTCCCATGTAATGCCAAACTACAGGGAGGGGGTCCCTTTAGGGCCCAAGGTACTGGGGGCAGGCCCTGGGGACTCACATTCTTCTCATCTTCCCAGACTCCCTCTGGAAGAATCTCAGAGGTTCAGTTTACTGAGAACCTAGCATATGTCAGGTACTATGTTGGGGCTGAACGGCCCCAGCTCAGTCGCCCTGGGTTCAGGCCATCCCGACTGCCCAGCGCGACCACTCCATCTGGGGAGGGGCAGTCCTCCCAGGACAAGCTTTGTGGCCGGTGGTCCCTGGGCTATGAGCGTCCCAGTGAGCGAGCGAGCGAGCGAGTGCACACGCGTGCTGGTGGCGAGTTCACATCCGGCAGCCCTGGTCATCTGCCCATTAAGCGACGGCCTGTAGTGACTTCCATCAAGAACGCAGCATGCGTGTTCACAGGCCGGGAGGCAGAGCTCCGGGGACAGCCGGCCTCAGTTCGGGCAGAGCTGCACACGCTGTATTACCTCCAACCGCCCACAGCGGCCTGCGAGGCTGGGGGTTTGGGCCCCATTTACCGATGCGGAAGTAGCTTCGGAAAGGCCCAGGCCACACAGCTGGTTAAGAAGGATTCAGCTCTGCAATACAGAGAGGACACCGGCTGTGTGTAGGTCTCTGGCCAAGGAGGGTCAAGGCAGACCCTTGTGGGGTGTCCACCCGTAACTTAGCCAAATATAAACTCACCCTCAAGCGCTAAGCTTAACCTCACGGTTGCACCACATAGCTGCCAAACTCGGGACAGTGGTGCTGTCACTGCTGTGGTGCCAGAAGTAAGTGGAGCCAGACTCGAGCTCCAGGCATACTAGCCATGGCCTTTGTAGTTTCCTGGGGCACAGCTGGGAGCCCTTTGTGCTGCTGGCAAGGGGAATTCTGGGAATTGTAGTCCTTGGTGTTCTTAGGGCATTCTGGGAGGTATGGTCTCCAAGGCACACAAAACTGGCTCTTTGACAGGTACTGTTTGCCCTTAGAGAATATTACAGCCCCAAACATGGGCAGGGGTACCCGAGCAGACTGCCTCTGGTTCCCTGTCTGGATGGAGCTGAGTGGGGCAGGAGTAGTTGTGAGATTAGCTGAGGGCAGAGTCGTCCCGGAGCTGAGCCTCAGAAGCCTGTGCTGTAGGTCCAGCTTCCTGCCATGCTTGTCAGAGCCAGGCATAAGGGCCTCAGCAGCCTGTTTGGGATCCTGGTCCTGGCCACCCTCACCGTGCCACTTCTCTGTCCTTTCGGTCCTGTGACTTAGGAACCTGCCAGATGTCTCTGCTCTGGACTTTGAGAAGGTTGATCTGACTCGGTTCAAGTGGATCCACATTGAGGCAAGCCCCGCCCTGTGTTTCGAAGGGCGCAACCTGCCAGCCCCTCCTCCTGTTTTGCCTCCTTCTTGGTTTGTTTGAACCATGAAGTGCCTTAGTGATCAAGAAACATGACCCGCCCTGGCTGGTGTAGCTCAGTGGATTGAGTGCGGGCTGCGAACCAAAGGGTCCCGGTTCGATTCCCAGTCGGGGCACATGCCTGGGTTGCAGGCCAGGTCCCCGTGAGGGCCATGTGAGAGGCAACCATACATTGCTGTTTCTCTCCCTCTCTTTCTCATTCCCTTCCCCTCTCTCTGAAAATAAATAAAAATAAAATCTTAAAAAAAAAAAAAAGAAACATGACCCTCCTGATCCCCTTTCCATCCTACTTTATGTAGGAAACTAAGGCCCACGAAGGTTGGGTGACTTGCTCAAGATCACACAGCAGGAGGTAGACGTCAGAAGCCAGATGCTGACTCAGGCAAAGTCCCGCGCTTCCTGTGTCACTGGCTGCCCTCCACCCTGCATGCTGGCAGGAGCCCGGCGGCGCCTGGAGGCCTGACCCATTAACTCTGGGTGGCAGGAAGGGGAAGGCCCGTCCCAGCTCCAAAATCAGGGAACTAGAATCTCCATTGCAAGAGAAGTTTGGAGTCCAGGAGGGAAAAAGCCCCAAGAAGTCCTGCGTTCTAACCCTAGCCCTGTCATTTAACTTAGTATAGGTCTCTAGGGAAATCTCGGTTTCATTCTTTAGTCTCCTCATCTGTGAAATGGGAAGGCTGCTCAGTAAGGTCTCTAAGGTCCATGATAGCTCTAGAATTTTGAGATTGAGGATGGGGTTCCAGCCCAGCCTCCACCCCACCCCCCCACCCAGAGTTTCAGCAGGGAGGGAAGACTGAGCCAGACCAGCTGGGCCCTTCGCACCCAGTCCTGAGCTTCTCTGCCCTGCCCAGGGCCGGAACGCTTCGGAGCAGGTGAAGATGCTGCAGCGGATAGACCAGCACAACGCCAGGCAGCCTCCGGCGCAGAAGATCCGGGTGTCTGTGGAGGTGGAGAAGCCCCGAGAGGAGCTGTTCCAGCTGTTTGGCTATGGAGATGTGGTGAGCGCCTCATGTAGCTTCTCCTGCCCACAGCCCGCTAATTTGGTTCTTAAAAGGAGCCTGAACGTTCCCTTGTCTTGCCTGCCACACATGGATGGCTAGCTACTCGTGGCTTGGTGGTGTTAGCAGCAAGGGGGCAAAGAAAAGAGGCCGACCCCGCTTTGGGCTCTGGTGCAGCCATCGGCAGTGACCAAGGAGAATTTCTCTGCCCCAGCGGGTGGGTAGGTATGAGGGTAGGTAGCCAAATGGCTAGGACAGGGCAATCCTTTGTGGAGCATCTTCTTCCTGGGCCTCAGTCTTTTTCTCTGTCCAATGAGAGGACAGGACTGTTCTCCAAGGTGTCCTTTGACTCTGGGGTGAGTGACAGGTTGTGGGAGCCACTAGCGGGTGAGGGAGGGTAGGAAAAGGACTTGCACAAGGTGATCTGAGCAGAGTAGGGTCTAAATGGAATCTGGTTGACAAGCTTAGTGTCACTGCAGAAGCCGGTTGGTCCGCAACCTGTGCGGGTTAAAAGATATGGATGCCTAAGTCCCACCCCTGTTATTGGCAGGCGTGGAGCCTGGACTGAAGTATTTTTTAACAACACTGTCTCTGATGATTCTACTGTGTGGCAGGTGTTGAGGGAGCTTTTGAGCCCCTACCCCTTTTATTTTTAGATGAAGGAGCCAGACCTAGAGGGCAGAGTTGTAAGAGGAAAACAAACTAAACAAAAGCCGAAATGCACCTGAGAGTCAGCAGTTAAACTTGGCAATGGTAGATTTCACCCCAAGATGGCGCTCAAGGCTCGCTTTGGGTTTTCTGTCTGAAGTTCAGTGATCAAAGAATAGGCAGGGGTGGGGTGGGTCACAGTTGGTAGGGCGGTATTCTGGCAGGTCTTGAGCAAGTATGAAAACGGGTTCCTGTGGGGCGGTGGAATACTATCTTAGGGGTGGGGGCGGCCATGTTGGAGGAGCAGGGTTATAATGTGGGGGCAATACTAGGCTGCTGCTGGTGAGTGATTGAGCTGGGACTAGTCAGGGTGATCATCAGCCTCTCTTCCACTGTCCACAGGTGTTTGTCAGCAAAGATGTGGCCAAGCACTTGGGGTTCCGGTCAGCGGTGGAGGCCCTGAGGGGCTTGTACAATCGTGTGAGGAGAGGGTGAGCTGGGGGACTCCAGGAAGAAAAGGTGTGGGGACTGAGCAACCCTGGACTCCGGTCTGCCCTGGGGAGGGAGACTGAGCCTGGGGGCCGGGGGTGCTCGCACCCAGCTGAGCCGAGGGTCCTGCAGGGCTGTACTGGTCTGTGCCTGGGCTGAGGAGGGCGCCGACGCCCTGGGCCCCGATGGACAGCTGCTCCACTCGGACGCTTTCCCACCACCCCGGGTGGTGGATACTCTGGGGGCCGGCGACACCTTCAATGCCGCAGTCATCTTCAGCCTGTCCCAGGGTGAGTACCCCAGCAGGAGGCACCAGGCTGGGGTCTGGCCGTGTGCAGAAGGCCAGGCTGGGCCAGCTACTTGTTCCTCCCTCGCTCCAGGAAAGAACATGCAGGAGGCGCTGAGGTTCGGCTGCCAGGTGGCTGGCAAGAAGTGTGGCCTGCAGGGCTTCGATGGCATCGTGTGAGTGCCCCGTGGCAGGAGGCACTGCTCACTCCCCCTTGGGGGCCACAATCACCGGCTGCCAATGCTGCCTTCCCTCCATCCAGCCTGTCAGCGTGGTGGCCGGCTCCCGGGCAGATGCAGGCGGGGGAGGGCTCCGCCTTTGTCCTGGTGTCCCACACTGCAGGGCCACAGAGCCAATAAATCTCCTTCCCCGGAGCCTGCTTCCTTCTGGCAGTCTGCTTGTCCTTGGTGTCCAAACTGCTCTGGCGGGGCTTCTGGAGGCTTTGACGCTACAGTCCCGCTCCCTCTTTTTTCCATCCCCCCAACTCACCTCCCCACGCAAGCCCAAAGGAGGGGCTGCCCGGCCAGAACAGCAGGAATGCCCCAGGCTTGCCACTAGCTGCGCCTGCGCCTACGGAGGGGGCCCAGTTCAGGCAGCCGTCGTGACAGGGAGCCGTCCTAGCTGGGGAGGACGCTAAACTCCTTGCACCCCCCGGGGAACCTTCCGAACAACTACGGTCATGAGAAAAGCCCCTCCGGGCAGGCGCTGCATGAGGCTCCAGTTCCACAGCTGTGGCTCAGGCTGACAGCTCGACAGGCCAGCGGGCAGGGCGCCTACTCTGTGGTTTGGTGGGGCCTTTGCTGTCCAAAAATAGCTTCCTAGTGAGCGCTCCGAAGCCTGGACGCTCCACCCTTGGAGCCACATGGTAGTTAAGGCAGTGCCTCAGCCACAAATGTGACCCAGGATTCAGAATGTTGCTGTCCCGGGGGGTGGGGGGTGGGGTGGAGACCAGGACTGAGGCCATGGCGGAGTTGGAGCAGGGTGTGGGAGGCTGCAGACAGACCTGCGTTCAGATCTGCCTCTTAATTAGCTGTGTCACCTTGGGTACGTTACTGAACTCAATCTTCCTTGATGTCCTCATCTGTCGAATGGAGCTAATTCTGTTTGGTCATGGAACTCCTGGAGGATAAAATCCCACAATATACAAAATGCCCAGTATAATGCTGGTTTGCACTAGGTTGTCGATCAACGGAGGATATTGTCAATATTATGGGGTGGGGGAGATACAGGGTGGTGGGGGAAGATCTGTCTGAACACCAGGTGAGGGGGGCACAGGTGTGCTTGGGCCCAGGGAGACGGGGAGAGGCTGAGCTCTCTTCCGGGGTTGTCTGCAGCTGGCTGGGGCCGGTGCTCTCCTCTGCTGTGTCTCCCCAGCAGCTGGGGACACTGGGAAAGCTGAATCCCTGCTCCCCAAGAGGCCAGGCTGGCCCAGTAGACAGATGGCCCAGGGGGGTGAGTTTATTCAGTCCTTTATTCAGTCCTCAACTTAGAGTCTCCATGCGCTGCACAGAAAAACCTGCCAGGAAGGGGGCACAGAGGTGGTCCTTGTCCCAGCATACACACCCCACCCTTCGGAGTTTGTGTTCTAGCGCTGAGACTTCTGGGGCCCAAACCTGTGTCCTCAGGGTTCATATCTCATCATTCTCCAGTTGTATAGCATGGACCTCAAACTCCTCTGGGGTGTTCCTAGACTCCAGTGTTTTTCCCGGAAGCCCTTCTGCTTCCTTTCCAGTGTCCCTGGCCTCTGCCTGTCCCCCAGCCTCCCCTCCAGGGCCTGGGGCTTTTCCTCCAGCCTCCTGTACAGGCTCCGAGGACTCCTTTCTGGCTTCCACCTGTCCCCCAGCTTCTTCTCTGGGACCCGGGGCTTCCTGTGCCTCTTGTCTGGACGGGCTTTTAGCCAACAGGGACTGTCTGCCCACGTCTTTCGGCTCCAAGTGACTCGGGGCCTCTTCTGGAAAGTTGATGAGCTCCGCAGGTGTCAGGAGCCCATCCTCATTCAGGTCCTGGGTCTCCAGGACCTCGTCCACCACCAGGATCACCTGTGGGAGCGCACCGTTGCCATGGGGTCCACAGTGCCCAGCGGGTTCTCCTGGAGCCCTGACCCTCCCAACAACCCCTCATCCCACCCCCGTCATGCAGGCTTTGAGCATTCCTGGGGATTCACCACACGAGGCGTGATGAAAAAGACCAAAGCCTCAGGCGCTGGTCTCCTCCGTGGGAAAAGGATCCCCATCCAGCAGGGCTTACTGGGTTGGTGGTAGGAGAGTCAGCAGCTCCAGGGGCCAGAGCTGCTGTCAGCATGGACAAGAGCTCCAGGCCATCCAGCTGTCCACTCTGGTCATAGTCATGGAGGGCAAAGAGGTAGAGCAGAACTAGGAAAGAAGCCGGATCAGAAGAGGCGTCAGAGGGACAGGTGGAGGAGGCAGGAGGCGACGGGGCGGCCTGCGGTCAGCCCGTCCACCGGGCACCTCAGCCCAGCCCTCACCCTGCTCCCGGGTCATGTGCTCCGGGTCCTCTTCCATCCTCTTCAGCCCCTTTAGGTAGCTCTGTAGAAGTCTGACAGAGAGCAGCAAGTCAGCCCGTGAGAGGCCGGTCCGCAGCCTCCAGCCTCATTCTCAGCCCCCAGCCCAGGCTACTCACCGGAGCTGCTCCTGGCCTGGTTGGAAGGGGTTGGGTAGGGGCTGCTGCTGCACCTCGGGGTCCAGCCTGGAGTGGGGGGGAGGACCAGACTCGCCAAGAGCCTCCCTGAGGGCCCAGTATTCGGGCCTTCCACCCCCAAACTCCTGGCAGAGTTCTCTCTCCCAGACCCTTGTGGGGAGGGGGCCCTTCTGGTGTCCTCAGAAGCAGAACCTCCCTCCCGCAGACTCTGTGTTTGCAGACTCCTAACTGAGTGGGAAGGGAAACCCCCCCATAAAACAGCCAGTGGGATAGAGGCCAGGTGAGGCCGCACCTAACGATACAGTTGGAGACCCAAGAAAACTGCGCAGCGAGGGGCAATGTTCTACTCTGACACTGGGCCGAGGGGCCGGTGTGCGGCCGAGCTCAGTGGCACCGCCCACTTTGATAGAGAGCTGATTTACACCACGACACAACCTGGGCTCTTTTGTCCCCCAAGCAGAAGGCATGCATATTGGCTTTGGAGTTGCAATCTGCTCAGGGTCTCTATCAGTCTTTAAAGCTCCAGATTTGCTTTCAGTTCCTGGCAGGGCTACCTGTTTGCCCAAGTCAATCCAGACCTGTGACACCAGTGAGCTGGCAAAAGCTGCTGCAGCAACTTTGGTCGCTGCTGCCAGCCCCTGCTGTTCCATGTCTGTCCCCCGCCCCGCCCAGCACGCACACCGCACAGGTACAGGAAAGGTAGTTAAGGAAAGTGGAGATGGCCTGCTAACAACCTCTCTTTCTTCGGAGCTCCCGCGCTCAGGCGTCTCTAAGAGGATGACAGCCCCTTTGCTGGCCCACAGCTTCTCCCCTGAGCTTCACACCTCACGGAACTGAGCTCCTGGCTCCAAATGCACCCAGCAAACACGTATTGCATGCCTACTTTGTGTAGGACACTCTAACAGGCTCAAGGCAGAGAGAGGTGGAGGGCGGTGGGCAGGGATACAGAGCTTAGGGAGCGTACACCCCAGCCTGTCCCCCGGAGGGGCCCACCACAGCCTCGGACTCTCCAAAGGCTCCTTGCTCCCCACCCATGGGCCTGACCTCTGAGCCCCGTTACCTCGTGGTTCCGTCCTTGGGAGCAGCCCGACTCAGGGGCAGCAGCAGTAGCACTAACGTTCTCATCGTCAGAGGTAGCATCTTTCCTGGGGCTGGAGCGGGTAACATCTTTCCTAGGAGCAGAGTTAGGGAGTCAGTGGGGAGGGTGTCTGCCACAGAGTGGGGCCCAGTGGGTCACACAGGAATATCTCTCCCTGCCTCCACCTGCAGCCCAGGCAGCAGGACAGGGACATCAGCGATACCCTGTGGAGCTCTGCTCGAAATAAATTGTACTCCAGACCCAGTGCGAGACATGCATGGAGGCCTGCCCAGGCAGCAGTGGCGCTGTGGGCAGGAGCCCCTCCCCACACCTCGTTCCTCTTGCCTTGCAACCCTGAGGTGTTTGCAGTGGGGTCTGATCCAGGTTGGTCTGCTGATTTTACAGACAGAAGCCGGCTCAGAGAGGTTAAGAAAAAGGCCAAGTTGGAAGCGCAGGGAGTCACAAAAAGACCTAGACTTAAACAGAGAGGCATATTGTTAGTTAGCATTTATTAAAGTCTCACCAAAGAACAAATCAAAAGTGGCTCAGACTCCTTGAAAAAGGCCTAAAATCAGGTAGGGGATTGAAAACACAATAAACTAGGGTCAAGCCAACAATGGCCCAGGAACCACTATTTACCAAGTGCAAACAGGAAATCAGATGCCAATACTAAAGAAAAAACAAAAACTTCCCCTTGTGTAGGCCCACTGGCAACAATCGCTTGATTATATGAAAACAGCCAAATAGAGAGAGGCGCAGTCGAAACCACAGAGCTCGAGGCTTTCTGCTTAGTCCCGGGGTGTGTGCATACCGTGTGAGTTCCTGAGGGAGCAGATGCCCACCAAAGCCGAGGCCGGGACCCCACCTCTGGGGAGACAAATCACTGGGTGCTTGGTCTGGGCAGAGGGTGAGGAGCCCTCTGACATGGCGCCCTACATGCTGCCTGGCACTGAATTGTCCTGGAGAAAGGTCCATCGCTGTCAGCAGAGTCTGAAAGAGTTCCATGACCCTGACAACATTCAGAACCACGGCAAGGGTGGGCATCCGCTTCCTGAGAGATGCGGAAGAGCAGCGAGCATCTGGTTGACAGGAAGATATGTGTGGGAACCTGGCTGTCACTGTGCCAGCAGAGCTGCCCTGAGGAAGCAGCAGCAAAAGACAGAAGTCCCCATGAAGGTGAAGCTACCGAGAGTCCTAGACACTGTTTGCAGTTTTCTATGCATACGCTGACCCCAAAGGATATACTGAATCTACACAGTTGGTCCACAGTCCCCAAAGGCTAAATGGGTGCTGAAGCCACAGCTGCCCCAAAGGGGTTCACAAACATTGGCTGGCAACCTAGGTCTGTGTGTTTTAGTTGTAGCACCCAGGGGAGGAGACTAGGTCTTGGGTGCATGCCAGGGAGGCCAGTGGAACTGAGATCTCCATAGTAACTGGGGACCCTTGGAGGTTCCACCACAGTGGACAGCCTTCAGGAAAAGAGGGGACTAGAAAAACAGCCATGCCTCCATTGTCTGGGAGTATGCTAGTAAATGTCCCAGTGCAAGTAACTCCAGGGCTGGATAAAAATAGAAAGTATCTTTTCAAATGCAATGAGCTGGCAAGAAAATAAGAAATTTTCAGTACAAAAGCACAGTGAAACCAGTAATCCCAAGGAAAAGTCAGCTTGAAGTCGGCTTCTGCCTCAAGAGTATCTAGCAAACCAAACCCCAGTGAACTTGGAGCTATCAGTTTGGGTGCTTTGTGCAAGAGAGGGGACCAGAGAGAAGGCCTGGAACCGGCGATGGGAGGGGACTAACAGGAGATTACCTACGTGAAGCTGGGGTTCAAACAGCTCAAATTTCACCTAAGGGCAAACAGAAAGTAAATTTACCCTGAAGAAGGGCCTCCCAGAGTCATGCTTATTTTGACTTTGGTACTGGGTATAAAGGAGAAAAACATGTTCCCTGAGAATTTGTAATAAGCCTGCTCTATTGTGGGTTTGGGGCCAAGTTAATGCTACCTCTGTGGTTCAAGAACCTAGAGCAGGTCATTTATTTTGAAGTGGTACCTGGTTGATAATACCCCTGGTTGACTGACATCACCTTGTCTCATGGAACACAACTCCAATCCAGGGCTCAAAGAAGCTCCATAGGTAAAGTTTCAAGGAGCATGAACTCACAGCCAAAAGTCATAAACATACAAGGAAATAAGGCACTGTGAATGAGAGTCAGGCAAACAAGAGCAGGCACAACCAGACTTGCAAAGGCTAAAGATATTGTAATTATCACACACAGAATATAAACAATATTTAATACGTTTTAAGTAAAGAGAAGCTTTAAACTGTGAGAAAGGAATAAAAGCATAAGAACAACCAGTAGATTTGAAGATGAGCCAAATATAACTTATACAAATATAAAGGAAAGATTGAATTAAAAAATGCAGCCTGGCTGGTGTAGCTCAGTGGATTGAGTGTGGGCTGGGAACCAGAGGGTCCCGGTTCGATTCCCAGTGGGGCACATGCCTGGGTTGCAGGCCAGGTCCCCAATGAGGGCCATGTGAGAGGCAACCATACATCGCTCTTTCTCCCTCCCTTCTCCTCTCTCTAAAAATAAATAAAATCTTTAAAAAAATACTATAAAAAATGCAATGAGTGGTTAAATAGATGATGTGAGAATTAACGAAATGGAAAATAGATGTGAATATATTCTCCAGAACACAGTCTGTAGGGGAGGAACAAAATTTTCTCTACCCTCTAGGTCCTCTAGCTGGTCTAATAATCAAATAGACATGAGACAGACTAGCAAGAAAAAATAACCAAACTTAATATATATAGCCTCGGCTGGTGTGGCTCGGTGGATTGAGCACTGGCCTGCGAAGCAAAAGGCTCCAGGTTCGAGTCCCAGTCAGGGCACATGCCTAGGTTGGGGGCCAGGCCCCCAGTTGGGGGCATGCAAGAGGCAACTCTATCTCTCACATATCCATGTTTCTCTCCCTTTCTTTCTTCCTCCTTTCCCCTCTCTCTAAAAATAAATAAATAAAAATTGTTTAAAAATATATATATATATCTACATACATACATATGTATGGGAACTTCACATACATGAGACAGTCAGAGACCCCCCACAAAAGGGAGGTTCAGAGAGAGAAGGGGAGGTCAGGCATATAGGACATTCTGGGCTAGGGAGGAGGTAATACACGTTGGGACTTCAAAGGGGCCTTGCAGGACAAGAAGAGCAGGTGTTTAGTGATCGGAAGTTTGTCCTGCCCAGTAGATAGGTCAAAAGAGGCTATTTCTGATCCTCTCCCATTGTGAGCAAGGTCCCTTATTCAAGTCCTTCCCGGTGGTCAGGGGAGGGCAGAAGTTTCTCCTGAGCTGCAGCTAAAGTTGCCTTTAGCTCAAAACAGTCCACATCCCATGGAAGTGCCTGGTTCTGAACCTCCACAGGTCTGCTGAGTTAAAGACATGCAAAATATTTTTTAAAGTTTAAGTGGCAAGGAGGATGGTAGGGAAAATTGGATAGAAGCAGTATTTGAAGAAATAACAGTTGAGATTTTCCCAGCATGTTGCAAAAACACCGATACTCCAGCCCAGGAAGCCCAACAGTCCCAGGCAAATTAAATAAACAGAAACACGTACCCAGAGCTTTGGTGAAACCGGAGAATGCCAAGAAGAACAGACGGCCTTAAAAGCAGTCAGAAAAGACACGTCACCTAAAAAGGAAGATTGACAGCCGATTTTTCAGCAGTGACAGTGATGCCATATAGGAGTAGTAGTACAGTATTTTAATTTGTTGGGAGAGGGGCAGGGGAATTGCCATTCTAGAATTCTATTCTCAGCAAAATTATCTTTCAGAAATTGAGTGGAACAAAAACAATTTTAGGCAAATTAGAGGACTTACCACCAACATTCCTTCATTAAAAAAAATTCTGGGGAGGGTGGGTATAAGGGGACTAAATGGTAATGTAAAAAATACAATAAAGATTTTTTTAAAAGATTTTATTTATTTATTTTTAGAGAGGGGAAGGGAGGGAGAAAGAGAGGGAGAGAAACATTAATGTGCGGTTGCCTCTCACGTGGCCTCCACTGGAGACCTGGCCCACAACCCAGGCATGTGCCCTGACTGGGAATCGAATCTGCGACCTTTTGGTTTGCAGCCTGCGCTCAATCCACTGAGCCACACCAGCCAGGGCACAATAAAGATTTTTTAAAAATAAAATTCTCATTGTGAATCCTTAAAAAAATTCTAAAGGGTCTATTTCAGGAAAAAGAAAAATGATCCTGTTAGGGTCCCAAACTATGGTAATTATGTTAATATATGAGGCAAAAAAGGTGCATTGCACTACAGTATAAGAGTACAATAAGATATAAGGTGATGATGGTTGTTTGGGAAGAGACTAGACATACTGATCAACTTTGTTAAATAAACATGTAAACATTTTAAGGATAACCACTAAAAAAATAGAAATGGAATACATGACCTCAAACCAGCATAGAATAAAATTAATGGAATTCTTTAAAAATCAATTCAGCCCTGGCTGGTATAACTCAGTGGATTGAGTGCTGGCCTATGAACCAAAGGGTTGTTGGTTCAATTCCCAGTCAGGTCACATGCCTGGGTTGCGGCCAGGTCTGGTGGGGGGTGGCACATGAGAGGCAACCGTACATTGATGTTTCTCTCCCTCTCTTTCTCCTCCCTTCCCTTCTCTCCAAAAATAAATAAAGTCTTTTTTAAAATTAAAAAAATATAAATGCAAAGGAAGTTGTGAAAAGAGAAAAAAGAAACTGAAAAAACAAAATAAAAAGGAAGACAAATAGAAAGCATAAAATAGTGTGGTAAACAGATTCAAATATATCAGTAATCATAATAAATATAAATTGTATAAACTCATTTGTTAAGAAATAAAGGTTGCCAAAGTATATATAAAACAAAATAGTTACATGCAATTTTCAAGAGACTAACCTAAAAAATAAAAACTCGGAAAAGTTGAAAGCAAAAAAAAAAAAAAAAAAGGAAGAAGGATATATAAAGTAATAGTAGACAGAGAAAACTGGTGTAGCTTTAATGACATCATTAGACTAGAATTTAAGAAGAAAAGTGTTATATAGATAAAAGAGTTTCATTACAAAATGCACAAAAGTTTAATCCCCAGGAAGATATAATTCTGAACTTGTATGCATCTAATAACACCTCAAAGTATCTGGTATAAGACTGTACACCTATTAGAATGGCCAAAAAACATATTCTTACTGCATAACCCAGCAATTGTGCTCCTTGGTATTCATCCAAAGGAGCTGAAAACGTATGCCCACACAAAAACCTACACACGGATATTTATAGCAGCTTTATTCATAATTACCAAAACTTAGAAGCAATCAAGATGTCCTTCAGTAGATGGATAAGTGGATGGATAAATAAACTGTGGTACATCCAGACAACAGCATATCATTCAGCACTGAAAAGAAATGACCTATCAAGCCAAGAAAAGACACGGAGGAACCTTAAATGCATATCACTAAGTGAAAGAAGCCCATCCGAAAAGGCTACGCACTGATTCTAACTGTATGATATTTGGAAAAAGGCAAAACTATGGAGACAGTACAAAGATCAGCGGTTGCTAGGGGGTGGGGGAGGGAGGGATGAATAGGTGGGGTACAGATTTTTAGGGCAGTGAAAGGACTCTGTATGAGACTATAATGATGAGTACAGGTCATTACACATTTGTCCAAACCCATAGCCATAGCACATACAATGCCAAAAGTGAATGCTAAGGCAGACTCTGGGCTTTGGAGGACTGTGATCGGGAAAGGTTCGCCAGGTCCTCATGTCCCTGGTGGTGGGGACGATGGTAATGAGAGAGTTATGCGTGTGTGGGTGTCGGCTGAAATGGGACGTCACTGCACCTTCCTCTCAACTTCGCTGTGAGCCTAAAACTGCCCTGAGGAAAAATAAAGGCTTAAAAAGAAAGCGTGGCATCACCACAAGGAGAGAAATCTAATCAGCCAGTGTGGCGGGAGAGTTTAACCTATCTCATTCAGTAATTAAGCCAACTGAAAATTAGTAAGAGTGTAGAAGATTGAATAAAACATTCAATAATCCTGAGCTAATGGACAGAGAACCCCACTTCAGTCACTTAGCAGATACACAGTCTTCTCAACACAAGTGGAATATTTACAAAAACTGACAAGTCGTATGCCAGAGTATGGATCAATGAATATCAAAGAATCAGGCTCACACCATGTTACATAACTAAAATGCAATTATACTAGAACTCAACAAGAATGTTGTGAAAAATCTGATATATATAGAGAAATTTAAAAGGCATACTTCCATATGGATCAAAGAAGATAATGGAACTTGTTATCTACTTAGAATTGGACAATAATGGGAAATACGCACCAAAACAAGACAAATAGCTAGAGCAGTATTGGAGGGAAAACGGACTGACCTAAAAGTTTACAGTAGAAGGAAAGCTCAAGCTCATGAGTTAAGCTTTCAACTCAAGAAGCTGGTAAAACAGAATAAACTTAAAGAAATTAAAAGAAAGGAAATAATAAAAGCAGAAATGGAAAATACAATAGAGAGGTGCAATGAAGCCAAACAATGGTGTTTCTTTAAAAGGACTAATAAAAGAGACAAAGTTCTGACAATTTTCATTAAGAACAAAGTAAAAAGGCACAATGCACAATTTTAGGAATGAAAATGGGAACATGACTACAGAAATAGAAGAAATTTGAAAACTTAGCAGATATAGCCAATTTCCTAGAAAAACCTAAAAGCAAAAATGATGCAAAAAATGGCAAATTTTATAGTTCTACAATCATTAAAGAAATTAAAGAATCAGTAAGTATTAGCCTATATTGTGTGAGGAATTATAAACCTTAACTGTTTCTACAGAGCAATCTGCAAAAGTGTACTTAATTGCTGTGAAACTGATGCAACAATATCATCCCGGGAATTACATAAAGAAGAATATGAATGGAAAAGAAGTTAGTTATAAGAGTACTTAGAGCTATGCTCTTAATATTCATCAAAGAAACGGAAACAGCTTGGAGGAACACTTAGGCAACTGGCTAAACCAATCATGTTATATGACAGAGCCGCTAAACATGGTAAGATTTTCAAACTCATAAGTTTTAAAGGAAAAATGGACAGATCTGAGCATGTCAAAAGTTTAAACTTCTGGGTGTGGCTCACTGGATTGAGTGCTGGCCTGCACACCAAAAGGTTGCAAGTTCGATTCCCAGTCAGGCCACATGCCTGGGTTGCAGCCTAGGTTCCCCAGTTGGGGGTGTGTGAGAGGCAACCAATCAATGTATCTCTTGTACATTTATATTTTCTCCTTCTCTTTCTCCCTCCCTTCCCCTTTTTCTAATGGGTAAATAAAATGTTTTTAAAAAGTTAAACTTCTGTATCATGAAAGATACCATAAGGAGACAAATGACAGAGGATAGGAGGAAATGCAGCTAGGGCTCAGGGCTACCTGGGTTCTCAGTAGGGAAGAGCTCACCACCACCTGGGCCTCAGCAGGGGCTTGAAGACAGAATCTCCATAGAAACCCCTAGGAGACTGGGTGGAAATCCAAGAACTGCATATCTGTGCCTGATCCAGGAAGATTACAGAGAAGGCCCTGCCCATAGAGTACCTGTGTGGTCAGGAAGCAGTGGCTGAAGGAGGGTCTAGGTGAATGGCTACCTTACTCAGGTCTTTGTATTCAGTGCTACTGGTTTGAGCTGGTTTGTATTCAGTGCTACTGGTGGGGGTGCAGGGGTCAGCTGAGGGTTCCAGGCTCCAAGATGGAAGGAGGGGCACATAATGGCTGAGAGGGCCAGCAGGCCAGAAGGAGAATGCCAAACAGCATGGACCATGGAACTGGATGCACAGAGGACACCACAGGAAGAGCCGGCAGAAGCGAAGACTTTTTGGTGGCAAAGACCAGGAGGGTGAACATCCACAGGGAAGGAAAGTGTACATGTAAGTTTGTAGAATAACAATAAATGGTATTCGTTTCTCTAATATTTATTAAGCACCTACTATATGCGAGGCACAATCTTACAAATTAATATAAAGTAGAATTACTTTTTTTTCCTTAAAGCCTGCAAATGCAAAAATAGGAAAAGATACAAATGTTAAAACAATGATTAAGAGAAAGACAGAGAAACACAGAATTGCTAAGGAATGGGTGGCATAGTCCCGGAGTTTGGGTCCCGACCTCAGGCTGCCTAACTTCAAATCCAGGCTCTGCACCTCACTAGCTGTGACTTCTGTGTTTCAGGTTCTCCACCTGTAACCTCTCATGGGGGGGGGGGCGGCGGGGGGCGGATCAGGTTCCATCAGACAAGATATGTAAAGCACAATGCCTGGCCGTTTTCCTTCCAGAAGTGTTCCTAGACTTCTGGGCAGTAGCTGCACACAGACCCAACATCCTGGTCTCCCCACCTGAAAACTCTCCATTTGCTTTCTCCACCCCATCTGTTTACTGCCGGGACCCAGGCCAACAGGAGGCTCTGGAGTGATTTAAATCTCTCAGAGCTGTCAGAACCCATTACTCAGGCTTCCTGTATCACCTGCTAGCAGTCGTCTTCTAACAGAGAACAAAGGACACCTCTTGGGGTACCAGTTCAGACATAGAGGGGAAGCACCCATCACATCTCACCAACCTCCCCACTTCCGAAGCCCGCTGAGCTGGTTTGAAAGGCAGGTCTACAGATTGTTCGGCACCGTCCCACAAAAGCTCAGGGCTAATTCACCTTCCCTTGCATATGAGCTGGACTGAACGGCCCACTTCTGGTGAGCAGATGAAATGATGCTGCCTGACTTCCAAGTCAGTCACAAAGGGCCCCGGAGCAGCCTCCGTCTCCCAGGGGCGCGGGGAGGACGCCGCGGGCAGCGCAGGTTAAAAGGCTGGCGGCCAACGGATGCTCCTTGAGCGGGTCAGAGACCCCAGGATGTGGCAGGGGCCTTTCAGCTTGCGCAACTTCCCATCCAGTGCAAAAGCTTCCTCCACAGCATCCCTGTCGCTGGCCATTCAGCCGCCGCTTCGCTTTCCAGGACGCGAGCCCAGCACCTCACGGGGCATCGATTCCACTGCTGGCTAAGTCCGTCAGGAAGTTACTGGGAACGGAACCTTCTCCCTTAACTCATCTCCCTGGTGCCTCCCGTGCCTCCCAGCACCCCCTCCCAGCCCCCAGCCCCCACGCCCAGCCCCGGCCCCGGCCCAAGAAAACGCGCAGTGGCCTGACAGCCGCGGGGGTCCCACGCCTGGGAGCGGGCTCCGTCCTGCCGCGTCCAGCCGGTGACAACCTCCGCCTGCCCGCCCCCTTTGCTTCATCTGTCAAAGGCGGTGAGACTCCTGCCAGCGCCCTTCGCCCCGGCGCTGTCGGAGCGACAGCAGGGACACCCGCAGGGAAAGCGCCTGGATAACCGTGAACCTCCTCGTCTCGCAGAGGGAGGTCACCGGGCTCCCCGCTCCCCCTCCACCTGCTCCCCGGGAGGCGAGGGCCTCCGCAGAGGCCGCGCGAGCCGCGGGGGACGCAGCCGGGCTGCGCCTGCAGCATCCGCACCGAGAGGCCAGGAGGCGGCCCGGCCCCGCGGTCCGCCCCGCGCGCGGCGCGGCGCAGCCTGTCCCCGGCCGGCTGGGGTGCGGGTCCCCGGCGGCCCGCCCGCCCGGGCCGGGGCTCGGACCCACCTGCGGCGGCGGCGGCGCGGCTCCGGCTGGGGCGGCTTCGGCGTCGCTCAGGGCTGTGTGCCGAGCTCCTCGCCGCCCTGCCCGCCCCCGGGCAGCTCCACGTGGCCGCTCCACGTCGCCCTCCCGGCCGCGGCCGCCGCCCTGGCCCGGGCAGAGTCCTGGGCGCCAGCTCGAGGGCAGGGCAGCCGCCCCGCCCTGACCCGCCGAACCCGGGAACCCGGGAACCCGGGAACCCGGGAACCGGGGAACCGGACCCTGGGCAGCCTCCGCCAGTCTTCCTCCGCGTGGTCCCCGCGAGTGAGTGACTGTGTGTGTGAGAGAGAGAGACCGACAACCAGACAGAGAGACAAAGGCAGATGGCGAGGCTGCTGTGTATTCCAAGCGTGCTTAGCTGCGGCGATGCTGTGGGTGCCACCGCCTGCAGGGGCCCAGATCTGTGTGACAAGATAGAATGTAACTTACTGCTAACGTGTGCGGGTGTCATCGGTGTCTGTGGCTGTGTGCTCCGGGAACTTGTGGCAGAGTAGGCGGTGGTTTGTGTGACTGCGGGACCAGGGCGACAGTGTGGGCTTGAAAGAGTGTGGCCGATGTGTGACTGTGTGATGGTGCCGGCGGACGTCAGTGTTATGTGTGTTAGGGTGTCTGGCTGAGCTCTTCCTGAGTTGAGATGCTCAAGTGACAGCTGTGACTTTGTTTTCCAGTGACAGTGTCATTGTGTGACTGTGACTGTGCACGTCACTGAGAAGTGGGTCCACATGAGACGTGGAGGGGGGTTGGTCTGGGGGCAGGGTCATCCTGAGGGCGATGGTGGTAGCTGTTTGCCAGCACAGAGTGCTGCAGAGTGTGGCCGCAGCTCTGTGGTCAAAATGGAGTGTCCTGCTTTTGTCACAGTGGCCGGTCCCTCCACCAAGGCTCCAGACTGCATCCTCATCCACTGGCCCAAGGATTTAGCTCTTCTTCTTTTTGGACAGATTTTAGAGACAGAGAGGAAGGAAGAGAGAGAGCGAGAGAGAGAGAGAGAGAGAGAGAGAGAGACATCAATTTGCTGTTGCATCCATCCATGCACTCACTGGTTGATTCCTGCATGTGCCCTGACAGGGGATTGAACCCTCAACCTTGGTATATCAGGTTGATGTTCTAACCAACTGAGCTACCCAGCCAGGGCAGGATTTAGTTTTTTGAATAAATGACTTCTTATCTCTGGAATCTTCATCTTCTGCCTCTCTATCAGCTGCTTCCCAGCAGCATCCATCCCTGCTCTAAGGTCATCCTGTCCTCTTTCCTGGGTGGACACCGATGGACACTACCTCCTTGGATCACAGTCTTCATTGGTTGCAGCAACACCATTTCTCTCTCTATAGTTATTTCTTCTTAGTTTTTTTCATGCTTCAGAATTCCTCTGGGCTGCTTCCTCACTCTCCACCCGTCCTTGTGTTCATCTGTTCACGTAGCTTCCATCACTCTGTATTATGGGTTGAACTGCATCCTCAAAATGCACGTGTTTCAGTCCTAAGCCCTACTACCTCAGAATGTAATCTTTGGAAGTCACTGCAGATATAATTAGTAACTATGATGCCATACTGGAGTGGGGTGGGTTCCTAATTTAATATGACTGGTATCCATATAAAACTGTGGACGGAAAGACAGACAGACAGACACACACACACACACACACACACACACACACACAACAGCATGTAAAGGTGCAGAGATTGTGGTGAAGCTTCTACATGACCAGGAAGGCCAAAGATTGCCAGCAAAGCATCAGAAACTAGTAGAGAGGCATGGGACAGATTCTTCCTCACGGCTCTCGGGAGGAACCAAGACCGCTGACACCTTGATCTTGGACTTCTAGTACACAGAACTGTAAGATGATAAACTTCTGTTGTTTAAGATACCCAGTTTGTGGTACTTTGTTATGGCAACCCTGCAAACTAATATATTATCTAAATGCTGATGGCTACCAATTCTTACATTCTAGTCTCTAAGCCCCAGACTACATCAGAAATTGAAGAGCCTGTGGATCTGTGCCTGAATCTTTATTTATAAAAGTGACTGAGTGACAATATAGAGAGGTCAATGCCATTGAAAGAAAAGGTTAATGTTACAGTTCCCCTAGAAAAAAGAGGCATAGCTTGCCCACAGGGCCACAGCGAGGAACACCAGTGTAGGTCAGAAAGCAGAAAGAAGCAAGGGCAAGACGTAGGTCACAGCCTTTATTAAGTGAAAGGCTTTGGATCGGCTAGTTTGAATATTTCTGGTGGGCTTCGGAGGAAAGGGGCTGTTCCTAGCTGTCTGGTGCCTGGCCCTGTTTTGATTTAGGGGAGGGGTAGTACTGGCTTTGTGTGTGTGAGTTACATGAAGGTAGGACTCTGGATAGCAGGGGCGATGTAAACAACTTTGGCCATTCGTTTGGCTTTGTGATAATGAACGCCAAACAGACAAATACAGAATCCAAGAAAACACAATTATAACACCTACCAGTACCCCAGCCTCTAACTGCCTGAGCCAGAATGTATCTCCTTATCCCTCACGCCTTCCCTCCCTCAGTTTCCCTATCCCAGAAACAGGCACTGCGTGCATCCATGAATCAGAGCAAACACCTGGGTTCAAAAGCCCGGGGTCAGTCATGCTTCCTCCTTCTCCCCACACCTCCCACCTACTGTGAATTCAGCCTCCTAGCTTGAAGATCTTCACTCCTCCCCCAGTCCTGGCAGCCATCATCCTGCCGAAGTTCTGTTTACAGCTTCCCGGTCGGTCTCTCTGCTTCCATTCTCATCCTCCTCCCATCCATCCTCTGGGTCCCTGAATGATTCTTCTGGAACAACTCTGGCCCTGGCGGGCGTGGCTCACCGGAGTGAGTGCGGGCCTGAGAACCGAAAGGTCATCGGTTTGATTCCCTGTGATGTGGGCCAGGACCCTGGTTGGGGTGCGAGAGGCAACCAAGTGATGTATCTCTCACATGTCTATGTTTCTCTCCCTCTCTTTCTCCCTTCCCCTCTCTTTAAAAATAAATAAATAAATAAAATCTTAAAAATAAAACCACTCTGATCATGTCGCCCACCCCTTCATAAAACTCTGATGGCTTTTCTCCACCTTTAGGAAAAACCCTAACATCTTCATGTAGCTACTCACAATCCGCTCCTTGACCACCTCTGGGGCGCCAGACCAAATTTCTCGTTTCCTAAGAAGTCTCTCACATCCAGGCTTTTGCTTAGGCTGTTTCCTCTCTTGGAACAACTACTCTCCGCCTGCCTCCCCCTTGCCTGGGAAACTCCTACCCACTTTTCCGCTTCACCTAACGTGTAGTGTCATTTAATACCGGGTCCACTTTCTCTGACCCCATGGCGTTCGGGAGCCCTCGTCAAGGCTCCCGCTGCAGCTGGACCCGCCCCGGCCTAGCAGCGCACCCGCTGCAGGCGTTCAACCCTGACTGCACACTTGACTCTTCCAGGGAGCGTCTCAGTTATATCGATGCCTAGTCTCCGCGCCGGACCAGCTGTATTGGAGCTGGGGCCTGGACACTGGTAGTTTTTAAAACTCCGGGATGGCTCTGATCTTCAGTCAAGGTTGAGAGCCACTGCTCTGGGGGCTGACTTGTATCCGCCTCGCGGTGGGGACAGGGACGCACGCCTGGGGTGGCCCGGTGCCTGGTACGGAGTGGGCGGGGAGGAAGTGTCTGTCGTAGTTCCTTGACGGGTGTTACGTCACACAGAGTGTGAGCGACTTTAACTCCTGTGTGTGAGAGAGAGAGGGAGAGAGAGAAACTACGTGCAAGCCGCCCACTCAGCGGCCGAAGCCTGATGATGCGACTCTGGAGTGCTACAGTGCGACCGGCGTGTCCACTGTGAGGGCCACTGTGGAGGGCGTCAGCCACCAGCCACCACGGGAACCGGCCCTGTCCTGAGAGTAAAGGTCACTGTGCGCGGCTGTCCTCTGTGTGACGGGGCACAGCGTCACCCCCGGAGCCGCCGTGCCCTAGGTGGCCAGGCCGCCCGACTCGCCGCCCGCCGCCACCAGGGCAGCGTGCGAGGACAGGGCCGGAGGGCCCCTCACCAAGATGGCGGCGGCGGGGGCGGCTGCCAGTCCTCCCCAGGGCCTGCCCTGCTTGTGACCGCGGAGCGGAAGCAGGAGGCAGGCAGGCGCGGCACGGAAGCCATTTGCAGGTCACTCGGTTCGACTCCGCGGGGGACCACCAACCCCGCGCGGTCCTAGCGCAGCCCCGCAAGGCTCGCAGGCGGTGAATGGGACAGTGTCACGGGACCCCACCCCGCCCGGCAGTGGAGGCGGGACCTGCACAGGCCGTCCAATAGCGTGTAACGGGCGGGTCCGGCGCGCACCTGCAGGCCTGCAAATCAAAGTCAAGGCCCTGGGGCCCATCAAGAACTTGCAAGTCGAAACCCAGCAACACTATGCTGAGTTTCTTCCCGAGCCCCCCGCATGGCACCTGGACAGAGCTGTTCTTTCTGCTTTGGGGTCTTGGCGCTGCCCTCTACTTGGGCTACTACTGGGCATGTGTGCCCCAGGTGGGTGTGGGTCCAGAGCTCTGGCCGGTGGGTAGTGGGTACTCGGGTCTAGGGGACAACTTCCAGCCGGGAGCTCAAGCCTTTTGCGGGTGCTGGCATGGTTGGGCCACCCGTCCCAGGTGAAACTGGACGCCTCAACTCGACCAAGACCCTGGCCCTGTGCTCCAGCCAGGCTCCTCTTTGCTTACCACCCTATGGAGAGTCATTTCTTTGCCTGCCTAGATTCTCTGCATCTCTCAGGCTTCCCATGCCATCTGGGCCTTGCAGACATCAGAGGGGTGCTGCTCCCTATGGCGTGCACAGACATTTGGGGAAAGACGGGTGGAAGGCATCCTCCGGTATCAGGGAGATGTGCACACTAGGCTTTCCTGTTCTTTTCAGCAGTCTGGCTACGGTTCTCAGTAGCTGCACTGAAGGAAGGACCCTGAAGCCTGTGGGGTGGTGGCTAACTCCACCCATCAGATAGTAAGGCTTTGCTTCCTTCAGGGCTGGGGGAGGTTCCCTGCCCTTCTGGCTCAGGATTAATGGGTAACCGTAATTGCCTTTGCTCATTCAGCCTTGTTTTAAGTTCTAGGCTCTCCATGTATAGTGCAGTTAAAATTTCTGAAGAGGTTGATTTTGATGAACTTGGAGATTATATTCTCACTAAAGTTTAGATTAAATACCTAATTTATGTACACAGAAAAATCTAAATCTTTTTATCCTCATTAAAATCTGTTCCAAGTAGCTGAGTCTAACAAGAAACCTATTGATTCAAGCCCTTTAAAGAGATCAATAGGGAATTTTAATGTTACCTAGACTTTTCTGCATTTTCAGAGCTTTCAGCATTCACATGTATTTTTTGTAAAACAAGTCTGCCTTAATAAAACAATTTAAAAAGTTCAAACCTCACAAATACTCTATAAATCCTTACTTTATATAATATGTCTGATTTGGAAAGTCACTCTTTTCAGACCTTAACTAAACATTTTCCTTTGCACCCAGCTGCACTGAAGTCAGAGAACTCTGCCACTGCACACTCCAAACCCTTCCCTGACTTTCCCGCACTGGTTAAAATGCAGGAGAAGTGCCATTCTGGAGGCCCCAAGGACATGGCATTTAGATTGTGCAGCATGGTAATGGACGGGTATTGACTGATCCTTAATTCTCAGGAATGAGTCAAGAAATACTTCACTATAGTTAAAATGAAACTAACCCACATCAATCAAACCTGTCACCGAATTTATTAGCGCCTTATTCGGCACTACTGAGCTATCTGACCAAGGACTTAATAAATTGAAAACAACTAAAAATCTTGGCGATTAGGAAGTTAATACAGTACAGGGACTGAGAGCACAAGGTCTAGACATGGGTTTGAATTCCAGCCCCCCCACTAACCAGCTTCGGCAAGCTTCACGACCTTTGACAAATCATTTGCCTTTCAAACCTGCATCCACAGAGGGATCACATTACTTACCTCAAAGAGCTGTTATGAAGATCACAGGACATTATTATGTCCAACGCTTAGCACAGTGCTTGGAGCATAAGGAGAACCAAACAAATTTTACCTACTAGTATCAGTAGTAATATAATTATTGTTAATTCTGCTTTGCCTCGTTTGCTGTGTGGTTTGGGGAACACCTACATCTCCGTGAGCCATAGTTTCCTCACTCATCAAGTACCCTATCTCGTAAGGTTGGGCTTAGCCTCGTGCCTGCATAGGGCACACAGTGAGTGAATCACAGGTATTATTCCAGGGCTTGAGGACCAGGGTTTGCCTCACATCTCACAGTAGTTGTACTACCCACCTGGCCTCTCTAGTTCATCGTTTCCCTAGACTGCTTTGCTACCAAGACTGCAGAAGAGATAAGAATCTGGTCCTCAGGCCCTGCAACAGAAATGCAATTTCTGTTTCTCGAGTTCTGAAGTCTTTCGGCTTTGTACAGCATACTCCTCCTTCAGAAGCCTTCCATGTGGCCAGTCCCTCTCATTCACTTGGTCTGCCCGGAAGAACCAAGCAGAGGGGTTGAAAGTCAGGGCTGAGTGCCCACTCACCTCACCTGTCCCTGTTATCTAATCTGTTATCTCCTTCCTGGCTGGCATGAAGGAAGAGAAAATCTATTCACATGGCCTAACAGCAGAGGCCCAAGTGAGAAAGTGAGGTGCTTCGGTAGGAAGACTTAGTGGTGAGCACACCCAGTAGGGAATAGAAATATGCAACAATGAGGCACTAAAATCAGGGAGCCAGTGGCCAGAGCTGGTTTGGGGAGGATGACAGTGGATGACAGTGTGGAAACTTCAACTGTGAGGCAAAGGTCACAGATCGAACGGTGCTACATTTCTTCAGCTTCTGTCTGGGGTCCCAACCCTTCCTGCCAGGATCAGCCGGGCAATTGACCTGCATTACCTGCTATCTCCACAGTGGGCTGGTGCGTGGATAGGCTAAGTTGGGGAGTCAGCCCCCACTCCGCGGCAGCACCCAGCCCTGGCTCTGAGTCAGTGCAAGGTCCATCCTGGAGTGGTGACACTGCAGGACTGCAGTCCTTTCGGCCTCTAGCTGGACGACATTAACAGGTGACTTGGCCATTCCAGACTGAGGTATGCTGGGCTTCTCATCCCCAGCAGCAGCAGCGCCCTCCAGGCTGCCCTCTGGAGAGGGGTCACCCGTGTCAAGTGCCTTCGCTGGCTTGGCACGAACATCGGGGAGTGAGGCAGACTGTGTTGTGATTACAGAGGCCTCAACTGGTGACGGGGTCCCGGTTTCTGGCCTTCCTGGAGCAACACTGTCCGATTACTGTGGAGACTTTCTACCCTACGCTGTGGTGTTTTGAGGGGCGGCTACAAACCATCTTCCGAGTCTTACTGCAGCCTCGGCCTCTAGTCCTTTACTGGAGGTAAGAAGGGTCAGAAGGGGGAACCCCAAGCTGCAAGTATAGGGGAACCCTGTCTACCTTTGTTGCTCCCACCTGCCTCAGGGTGTTGAGGGTAACGAGTGGCTCTGAGGAGAGCTACCTAATTGCACAACCACAAGGTAATATTTAACCTGTTCTGCCCCCTTTACACTGTCCTTTTGCCGAAAGTATGCCTGCAAATGATGCTAATGGGAAGTCGTGGGGGTTGTTTGGTGGGGCGGGGGCACACCTCTGGAAGCACACGGAGTTCCTAATGGTATGTGTGTGTGCCCTTCCCCCCAAAACCACAGTGAAGTTCTCCGAACCCCAGACGGAGGGCAGCTGCTGCTGGACTGGGCTGGCCAGCCCGGCAGCAGTCAGCGCTCAGCCCCTGCCACCCAGCCCATTGTGCTGCTGCTCCCTGGGATTACAGGCAGCAGCCAGGAGACCTACATCTTGCACCTAGTTGACCAAGCTTTGAGGGACGGCTATAGGTAAGGATGGCACAGCCCAGAGGGGTAGGGTGGTATCTGAGAACTGGTAACAGGGAGGTCAGTTCAGATTCTGACAGCTACGGGCAGGTGGTGCCCCACGAAAGGCACCTTTTGGCTGGGCTTTCTGAAAGCTGCCAAAGGGGAGGGGTTTTTAGGGAGAGTCTGGCTAGGATGTAACTATGTGTGCCACAGGGCCGTCGTTTTCAACAACCGGGGCTGCCGCAGGGAAGAACTGCTCGTGAGTACCCTCCTTCCTCCCAACAGCTCTTCACTCCCTCCCTGGAGAGATCCTTGGCCCTGGGCCTCTATTCACCTATCCTCCCATTTTTTTGCCTCTGGCCCGGGCTTCCCTCCCTACCCAACAATCTGGTTCGCTCAGACCCACAGGGCCTTCTGTGCCAGCAATACCGAAGATCTGGAGACGGTCGTGAAGCACATAAAGCACCGCTACACCCACGCTCCACTGCTGGCTGTGGGGATCTCTCTCGGAGGGTAAAGGCTGCCTGGGCTTAACCCAAACGCGCCCGGCCTCCCATTGTTCCCTCCTCCACGTCTTCTCCCCATCTCCTTCATCCACACTCACTAACGCAAGCCCTTCTTTCATGGCCGCTGGCCCACCCCTGCAGGATATTAGTGCTGAACCACCTGGCACGAACGGGACAGGCTGCAGGGCTGGTGGCAGCACTGACTCTGTCTGCATGCTGGGATTCCTTTGAGACCACCAGCTCCCTGGAGACCCCACTCAACTCACTGCTCTTTAATCAGCGCCTCACTGCGGGGCTCTGCCAAGTTGTGGACCGGTAGGGCCTTGGCGAGTGGGATGGGGCAGCAGACTAGGTAGGACGGCAGACGTGCCAGGTTCTCCAGTGCTCAGGTCAGGGCCAGGAGTAGAGCCAAACCCATGCTCTCTTTTGCAGAAATAGAAAGGTGATGGAAAAGGTGGTCGATGTAGACTTTGTGCTACAGGTAGAGTTTTTCAACCACCTTCCCTCCACCCAATCCTTCCAGCATCTTCCTATTCCCTATCCTTATCCTAGCCTACCCCGCCCTCCACACCCACAGGCCCGCACCATCCGCCAATTTGACGAGCGCTACACGGCTGTGGCCTTTGGCTATAAAGACTGTGTTGCCTACTACCATGCAGCAAGCCCAAGAACTAAAGTAGGTGCCATCCAGATACCTGTGCTCTGCCTCAATGCAGCCGACGACCCCTTCTCCCCAGCCCACGGTGAGCATGCTCAGTCTTGATGTTTTAGGCGCCAAGGACAATGAGCCGTGAGGTGAAGTGGAGAAAGCCTAGGTTCTCGGTAGAGGCCTGGGCTCCTGACCTCCTCTCCAACCCCTCCCCCAGCCCTTCCACTACAGGCCGCGCAGCAATCTGCCCATGTCGCACTGCTCGTCACAGCCCGGGGTGGCCACATTGGCTTCCTGGAAGGGCTGCTCCCCTGGCAGCACTGCTACATGAGCCGCCTCTTCCACCAGTATGCCAAAGCCGTCTTCCGGCACCCAGCAGAGCTGCTCGGCCTCGGGGCTCTCTCAGCTTCCGAGGGAGGCAAGAGCTGACCACAGTGCCATTAGGGTCTCAGTTCAGTCTTCCCTTGTTTATTAAATAACTTTTCCTGTCGAATGGGCTGAAGTTCACTTTCCCTTTTCTCAAGGCTAGGGTGGACCACCTAGGAACTTACTGCATCTTTAGCCTGACTGGCTTAGAGCTACTCAGCTCAACCCACAGATTACTGCCTGGGTCTTCCTTTTGCCCCTTCCTTCCCCAATGCCAAGTCCCAGGCCGGTGCTTGCCCCAGCAAACGCAAGGGGCTCATGGGAAGAGCAACTGGCCCCAGATTGTGAGGGAGGAGGAGAAACAGATTGCTTCTGCAGGAAGGACAGCAATGACTCCAGATTCTGGGGCATCTTCACGTATTTCTGGAGAAAGAAAAAGCTCGGGAGCCTCCAGTAAGCAGAGGAGAGGAGGCAGGTGGTATGGCCTGGGCTGCAGACACCACTGTCCTAGGTGGATCCAATGATGATGAACACAGGGTTCCCAGAACTCAAGAGTCACACGGGGCCACAGCCAAGCTTTAACTGGGCAGGGCAGACAGTTCTGTCAAGTCCATCAGAGGCCACCTCAGCTGTGGACCCAGGCAGAGGTGGAGTGAGCAACGGGGTCCAGGCTTCCACTTTAGTCCAGAAAGTAGTCAAGTCTAAGCCACTGACTCCCTGGGAGCAAGAGGCTAAAGAAAACCTGGAAAGGCACTCTGGAGCAGCAGGATGGTCGTAAAAATAAGCCCAACGCATAGCAGCAGCAGTAGCCACACGGGAACACTCCCTGCAGGGGGTGAGGGAAGAAGTCAGTAGGCAAAGGGGCTTCGCAACCCAGCAAACAGAATCCTCAACCGACTCCATTCACGGAAGGGGCAGGTGGCTATAAACAAGCAGCCCATTGTTCCAGGAAGCAAATTTTTGCTACAGATAAAGGTTGAGTGATACCTGCCCACCCCAATGACTTACGTCGTGAGGGTAGCAGGTGCAGCTGGCAACGACTATCCACAGCCACAGAAAAGAGGGCAGTTTCATGGGACGCAAGGAGCTCTGGACCACGACCTTTCTCAGGTAGAAAAGCCACATCTGTCACCACAATGCCATGGGATTCCTTCACATAGTAGAGGCGCTGGCGACAGGAGGAAAACGAGTGAGGGAAGCACCAGTTGGGAACACCCCTTCTGGGAAACATGCTCCCGCACCCCAGAAGGCTTTTGCTCTACAGGCTGGACCAGATTCCTTCCTGCCCTCAGGGTAGAAGCAGGCCTAGAGTCCCTACCCCGAAGAGCCCTCAGGGCTGTGCCCACCTCTACCCATTACCTGGAGAGAGAAAGCTATGAAGATGGCCACAGATCCAGTGACCGTGCCCAGGCCTAGGAAGGTACCCGAATCACTGCAACAAACAATACGACGTGCGCTGTCCCAGAGGCCCGTGCAGCACCCCTCACTCACCAACCACAGTCCCCAGGCAGGACTCCTCCTGCTGCTCTGCCAGCCACCCTCACACCCAGCCAAGCCAGCACTGTCTCCCACCTGACACTAAGGCAAGAGACGACTTCATGGCCACAGGGTCTGGTCCGAAGAGGCAGGAAGGTGGAGCCATCCCAGGCTGTGAGGTAGCAGGGTGGGGGCTGGCGCAGTCGCTTGTGGGGGATCTGCACTGTGAAGAGTCGCAGCCCAGCAGGCTGGTCTGGAACCTGCCCAAACCTGGGAGCCGGTGAGAAGCCGTTCAGCCCCTGGGGCCTGCCCAGCCCTCCTCAAGAGTTTGTACCCTCCTGTGCCCCGGTCAGGCCTGAGGTCACATCCACCAAGGCCACAATCCTCCCCAGCTCCCCGCGAGCCTTTTCCTACTCCCCCACCACATCTAGGCTGAGCCTCTTTTGGCCACCCTCGGCGATCTTCCCACCTGCAGGCCTGGTAGCGGTACGGCGTGTTAGAGAAGGTGGGTCCGTTCTCTTGCCAGTGCAGCTGTGTCACCAGCTGATCCTTCTGCCACACGAAAGCCTTAAGGTCCCAGCCCACAGTTACCAACTAGTCAGAAATCAAGATTCCAAGGAAGGACAGTTAGAAGATCCACTTACAGAAAACGAGCAGCATAACCACCTACTTTCTCCACCCTCTCACCTCCTCACCTTGCCATCAGGACCCAAAGCCAGGTCCTCAATCTCCCCTCCGTGGGCTTTGAACTCCAGCACTTTCTCCAGGCTGGGCACCTGCAGCCAAACCGCCACCACGGTTAGCCCGGGTACCCAGCCAGAGCACCACGACCGCCACCCTCTTCTCTTCTAAGGCCAGTCAGCGCAGACTTCCTTCACAAGTTCCCAGAACCCATGTTCAGTTTCTCACAATTCTGGCCGTGCTGCTACCAACACACATCCTCCCTCACCCCCCAACCATACCTTCCAGACGCGAACATAGCCATCTGTGCCCCCGGTGGCAAGCAGGGTGTTATCGTGGTTGTAGCATACAACTTTCTGCAGGGGATCAGGGCTGAAGTCTGTCTGCACTGCCTGCAAATTCTCTACTCTCAGTTCTACGCCCTCCTGGTGGGTTTCAGCTCCAGATTTCTTCTCTGTTGGGGCTGCTCCCTTTCTCTGTCGAGGCCCCTGCTCCTTGGAACCTGCGACACACACAGCCCACCAGATTCTAGGCTTCTATAGCAAATAATACTGGCCCCCTCTCTACATAGCTGGTGAACCTCCAGCTTCCCGCCTGCTACCATAACCCCACTTCCAGCCCCACTTTTTCAGAGACCAAGATGAGGGTGATCTGACTCATCTAACCGTTTTCCCAAAGCTAGAGAGCCAGCTTCTCACCTGCTTTCTCTGCCTTGTTTTTGCCCTTCTGCTGGTGGATCTGGAAGCGCAGGAGCTGACAGCTGGCATCCTGCCCTGCAGCAAGGATGTTACCAGCCAGTGCCAAGTTCATAGTAGCCCGTGTCTCTGTGTCATGGGAGTGTAGTAAGGAGGCACTCAGGCGCCCGTTAATCTGCTCTAGCTGCAGAAAATGCTGCGGGAGAGGGAAGCAGGCTGAGCAAGGTCCAGGAGTGCCCCGGGTTTACTTCAAGCACAAACGTGCATCCCATGGTCTGCGACCCTACCCCTTTGTTTACCGCACTTCCTAGTTCACCGGACTTTCTCTAACCCCCCACTCTCCTCTTTTGTTTTGATTCTCACAAATTTGTACAGCAGGCAGGGTTGGGAGCATTTCCTCCAGTTCAGAGTTAATGGGTGGCACTTAGGAGACTGAAGAAAACCTAGCTTAAGGGCGAAATGCAGCACCATCGCTGCTGCTGGAGGACAGGCAGCCTCTGTGGCCTCCCTGGAATAGCCAGGGTAAGACCCCCGGTGCTGCTCCTGAGGTGGAGCTGAAGCGCCTAAGCAGCACTGTCTACAGTTTTCACTTTACCTTAGGAGTCACTCAATCGCCCTGTGATTAAGTTCTCCGCTGAAATTCGCGTTGGGATACCTAGCTTGCGGGGGATTTCCACTGGACAACTGTAGGGTCGGGAGTTGGGGTGCGGCCGGCCCCCGCGACTCTCCCGGAATCGCCCTCTGCCCAAGGTGTGACCCGGCGAGAGTGGCACTGCGCTCTTACCACTCCATTCTTAATGCCCGTCTTGGCGGCGCCTCCTCCTCCCGCAGCGATGAGCAGCCCCGTGCTGGGGTCGACCTGAACCGCGTACAACGGGAACGGGGCCCGGTACAGCTCTGGCGCCCGGCGCCGACCCATCCCGCTGGCCGCACACTTCACTGTTCGCACCGCCGCGCCCAGGACATGTCGCGTCCGGCCTTCGACTCTTGCCCTGGCCGCTGCTGAACTTGACTCGGTCTCCGCCGGGAGGACTCCCGACCCCTCTCACACACGCGACGTTGGCCACAACCGAGACACACACAGCAGCTCCTATCTCCTCCCCGGGCAGTCTAACCCGGTCTAGCTGACGCTCAGTACGCAAGCGCACCTAGTTTCCTCTTCTCGCGCAGGCGCAGAACCGCCAATACGCGTCAGCACAAGCCGGTCACTGGGCGACCGAACACCTGCGCGGGGATTCTGTTCTCCGCCCCATTGTGACGTCAGACTCCGCCATCTTTCTGCGGGGCGGGAGTCGAGAGCTCTCGCGTCGCCGAAACACCTTTTTGGAGGAGGCGGGGAGCTAATAAAGGTTAAAAGAGAATCTTTGCATGAGGGCTGTAGCCTCCCCGGGAAAGGCCAGGATAAGACCCCTGATGCTGTAAAGGTTTAATAAAGAAATCCTTGGATTAGGTCTGTCTGCCTTCAAGACCGATACGCAGACTAATACAAGCGCAGGTTGACGTTTTACCCTGGAGATGCAGTGATTTGTCCCAAGTTCACACACTGGAAATGTGACCTGTGTCTCCTGCCTCTTAATGGAGGCAGTATGAACTTTAAAGGAAGCCTGGATTTAAATCCCAAAATTGCCCTGGCCGATGTGGCTCAGAACGACGGCCTGCAAACCAAACGGTCGCCAGTTCGATTCCCGGTCAGGGGTTTGTAGGCCAGGTCCCCAGTGGGGGAGCGCGTGAGAAGCAATCACACATTGATGTTTCTCTCCCTCTCTCTCTCTCCCTATCCCTCTGTCTAAAAATAACTAAGTAAAATATTTAAAAATAAATCCCCCAGGGATTGTGGGTGGGGACTGCAACTCTCTGACATCCTCAGAGGCAGGCAACCTGACCCCCAGCAGGGCAGATCTTGTCTAGGGTCCTTCTGGTTTTCTGCAAGGGAATGCTAGGAATGCCCTTTCCTGCAAGGAGACACCTCCTGCTGTTCCCCTGGCCTCATCAGCATGCACCCTTGTTAACCTAAAGTACACCCAGAGGAGGGGACCCAGGGGTTTCAGGGTTGGGGATGTCATTACCTGTCTCATCAAATTGAATTAAATGTGTGAAGGGCCAACCAGAGCCTTCTGTACAACCCAGGTGCTCAGGCCTTGTAGGCCCCATGCCTTTTCAGATACATGGCATTCACTCTCCTTGGCCACTCTATGTCCTTGGACTCTCCCCCACCCCTTGTCAGGTTCTGGCCCTGCTGTAGGTACCCAGTGTGTCTGCTCAGCAGGGCACAAACACAAGTTTTGCAGTGTGAGGCTTTATTGGATACATTGAAGGCTGAATGGGGCCTCGAGGGCCCTTGTTCCTCTTCAGCCAGGGGAGAGCAGACTCCACAAGGGACTTCCGGGGTTAAGTGCTCGAGAACACACCTGACCTCCAGCCAGCCAGCCCTTCAGGGTGTTTCGGGGACTTCCTGAGACCTGGGGCCTGGTGGGGACTGCAGCATTTGGAGGAGGTGCTCCAGAGAGCCTCCATGGCTCTGGAACTGGGGTGGTGACTTTTGGAGAATAGGCTTTGGAGAGGCAGGCATCTTTGGAGCAGAGGAAAGCTTGGGCTTCAGGGAGACAGTGTCCTGTTTTGGTGCCTGAGGTGGAGGTCCTGGACATTGAATAGAGTTTGGCCCTTGAGAGCCTGCAGACCTGAGGCTGTGGGTCCGGGAGGATTTGCCTGGGGCTGAATCTGCTTCGGCCTGAGCTGCTGGGGCTGGGGTTGGAACTGCTGGGGCCTGAGAAGCCTCGGTTTGATACCCACAGGCCTGAGGGGCCTTGCCTTGAGGTCCTACTTCCTCTGGTCTTCTTTCTGGCAAGAGATGCAAAGCCCTGGCCTGGCCACGGGGCAGGCGGAGGCCAAACCCGATGCCTATGCGGAGTGGTCTGGATTCCTGGCCCTGTGCACAGGGCAGTAGTTGGGGGAAGGCAAGCAGCCGGGGTCCACTCCTGTGTTTGGGCATGGGGCAAGAGGGACCACGGGGCCGGAGACACACCAGGCATATGGGATACTCCACGACTGGAGCCTGGCCGGTTCTGCCTAGCCACAGGCGCTGCAAAAGCAGTAATCGAAGGTCGTGTGCAATGCGGCGGTGCCCCAGATGAACCACCAGGGCCTGGGCCAGGGCTCCTGGGTGGCTGAACTCTGCAGGGTCCCTCTCGCTTGCCACGCATCCCCCCTCCACCCCAGGGGACCTGGTGTCTTGGTACTGATGCCAGTGCCATGTCTCTCTATTAGAATGGATCTCCGGAGAAGGCAGGCTGGGCCTCGGGGAAGTGAGATTGGAGCTAGCTGGGTCTCTGGGGTTGGGAGACTGGCTGGAGGAGCAAGTAGGAGGAGAAGAAGGGTATAGCTGGTGGGAGGGAGAGGAGGAACGTGGAAGGGAGGCAGACAGGTGATTCTGATGAAAGAAAGTGGGGGAACTTGGGAAAGAGGACACATAGGGATGTAGGACAAAGTCAGAATTTGAGTCAGAAGAGTCGAAATGGGAGCCAGGAGAGTGGGACTGTGGAGGAGGGGAACAAGGTGGGAGGGAGGGAGACAGTGATTTTTGAGGAGGCAGAGGCTGGTGGTTGTTGGGAGGGGGGTCCACAAGTTGTGAGGGGCCCTGAGGGGGAACCCCAGAGGGTGCTGTGCTCTGTAGCAGCACTTGGTCCTTGTTTTGAGGCAACATGGCCTTGAATCCGGGAAGGACTGGGGCGTCAAGACCAGAGATTAGAGACCTGGCAGAGTCAGGACTAGTATCTCTGGTTGCAGCCTAGGAGACACCCAGCCCGGTAGCACCGGGCTCTCTGGGTGTTGAGGCAGGAGCTTGGATCTAAACTTGGCTTCTCACTACTTTGCAGTCAGCCATTGATGAGGGATGTATAGGGTTGGAGAATCAGAGCTGCCTCTTGGGAGCTTCAGGGCAGCAGCAAATATCTGAATGGGCCAGGGAAGAAGATACAGCCCATAGGACCTGTAGAGAAAGAAACAGAGCCCCAGATATCCGGAGAATTGGTCCATTTCTGGCTCTGCCTCAGGTGCCATTTCCAGGCTGGTACACTAGGACCCTAAACCCATGTCACTTTTGGGGTCAAAAGAGCTGGCAAAATGCTCCAGGGAAGGTTAGAGCTGAAGAGGAGGGAAATAGAGAGGGTGGGATGGAGTTGAAGAAGGGAGGGGGGTCTGGGGGCTGAGATGGGACTAGGAGTTGAGGGTACGCTGCTGTCGTCAGCTCTTACCCGTGAGGGCTCCTCTGTGCTGTGTTTCACAAGGCACCTCGGCAACGAGGGGACCTGGGAGAAAGAGCGACAGTCACCAAAGAGTGGGTCCACCCCTCTCCGCCCCGCAGCATCCTTTACCCTAAACTCACTGAGGCCCAGATTTCTGTCTGAGCCTTGCCTTTGGTTCTCCTTTGCCCAGATGGAGGTCTTCTGTTACAGGCTTTTGTTCTCCTAAACCTGAATCAGGGATTCTGCACGCATCCCGGTTAACTGCCACTCTGGTCCCCCTGACCCCTTACTGCCACTAATGCTAACGTCCTCTGGCTCAGCCTGGCCCTGGCCAATATGGCTTATCACACCCAGCAGCAGCAGGGGCGGTGGGCCTAGCTGGTGAAAGCCTCTGAGAGACTGGGACTTTGTTTAAGGGGTGGCATTGCCACCCCCCTTGGGAGCTAAGAGCCCCAATTCCTGAGGGCAGTTCTCCATGACATCCAGTGACTGTGTCACAAAGGTTAGGTGCTGACATCATAGACTCTCCACCTCAAGGCTCTGGGGCCTTCTTTCAGAGATCATCCAAAGGCTGGCCCTAGACGAAACGGAAGCAGGCAAAATTCTCTGGGGCACTCGGTCCCCTCCTCAGGCCCTAGTTCCTACCTCCGCTCTCTGCCCATACGCCACTCCCTCCACTCCAGGCGCTCCTGAACCACACAGCCTATTTGGGCTGGGGCCTCCCTTCAACTTCCTATTTTCCCTTGCTCCTCAGGCCCCCCTGGGATGTACTTACATATTTTAATAACTATTTTCTTAACTGCTTTATCGAGATGTAATTCACATACCACACAATCCACCCATTTAAAATGTTCAATTCACTGTTTTCTAGTATACTCCCAGGGCTGCGAAGCCATCAACACAATCTGATTTCAGAACACTTTTGCATCCCCCCAAAAGAAATCCCATCCCCATTAGCAGTCACTGCTCATTCCTCCCTCCCCCGAGGCCCTGGAAACTATAAATCTACTTTGTGTCTCTACGAATTTGCATGTCCTGGGCATTTCATGTACGTGGAATTACACAATGTGGGGCCTTTTGTGTCTGGCATCGTTCATCTCACAGGTTGTGAAGGTTAATTCCTGTTGCAGCATGTAGCATTACTTTATTCCTTTCTACTGCCAAATAATATTCCTTTAAATGTGTACACCATGTTTTGTTTTCTCACTCATCAGTTGGTGGACATTTTGCTGTTTTTACTTTTTTGTCGATTATGAACAAGGCCGCTGTGAACACCGGCATATGTTTTCGTTTATCTTCGTGGTGAGTCTATATTTAACAGACTGAGGAACTGTCAAACTTTCTTCCAATTAGCTGTACTATTTCTCAATCCCACTAGCAAGGAGTGATGGCTCTGCCTTTTCCTATCCTCACTGACAAATGTTATTGTCTGTGTTTTTGGTTTTTTAATATTTGACTTATTTATTTTTAGAGAGGGGAAGAGAGGGAGAAAGAGAGGGAGAAAAACATCTGTGTGAGAGAGAAAGATCCATTGGCTGCCTCTTGTACGCACCCAACTGGGGACGGAACCCACAACTCAGGCGTGTGCCCTGACCAAGAATCCAACTGGCGACACTTTGCTTTGCAGAATGATGTCCAACTACTTGGGTCACACTGGTCAGGGCTATTGTCTTTTTGACTTTAGCAATCCTAGTGGATATAAAGTAGTATAATATTGTGGTTTTGATTTACATTTTCCTAATGACTAATGATGTTGAGCATCTTTTCATGTGCTTATTTGCTATTCTCTTATCTGGAGAAATATCCATTCAAATCTTTAGCCCATCTTTTAATTAGGCTTTTGCATTCTTATTGTTGAATTATAAAAGTTCTTTTTTTTTTTTCTAGTTAAACAATGACTTTGTTGCTTGAGTACAGACATTTTTTGCAACCAGGGCAGAGCTGTGGATGACTCGTATTTCCAGTTGGGAGGGAGGACTCGTTTGGTCTTATAGTATCGAGCCAACCGGTGAATACAGCTCTCGATCAGAATCAGACGGAATTTAGCATCCTTATCCTTTCTGTTCCTCTCGAGATGCTTTCGGACAGCAACAGCTCTCTTAATTAAACGGCAGAGATCCTCAGGAAGATCAGGAGCAAGTCCTTTGGACTTAAGAATTCTCAAGATTCACTTCCGCCAAGATGGCAGCGTAGGTGGTCGCACTCGCTGCCCGCACATCCAGAATGTCCATACAACTAATGCAGTAGCAAAAATTTAAACAACCAGAACGGACAGAATCGAACTGAAGGGAAGTCCGACACCCAGGAGGTAGGAGAAGACAAACATCCAGGCCGGTGAGCGGGGCAGAAACGGGCGGAGGAGGCAG